>CM052139.1:2510375-2532870 GCA_028454255.1 Halictus ligatus | reverse complement strand
TTAAAAGTGTTCTCAATGTCTGTCGTTCAATAGTGTTAAATCTAATTGTCAAATTTATTCTAAATGGAACAATTGATTAATAATGTCCTGGACACTGTCGTGGCGCAGTGGTCAGAGTGCTAGTTTCCGACGAAAACGTCCAAGGTTCGAATCCCGTCCGAGCAAATACTGTTTTTAAATAGTATCTACCGATTTTTATCATGAATGCATGAAATCTTACTCCAGAATAGCAGTTTTATATTATCATAGCAGTAGAGTATAGAATGACATGCAATTATCAATCGATTAAGGATGTCCTGATACATGTCACGAACAAACAAAATTCTTTCGTTAATACGCTGTAACACCTTTTTCTGGGACAGTCGTTGAAAAATTCACTCGCCTCGAGTCCTCTGAAAATTCGCTGTTTCGAAGCAAATGACACGACTGCGGACAGCGGCGCAACAAAACTCTTGAAAAATCCGAATAAACGCTCATTCCCTCTGAAAATAGAACAATCCGTCTAGTTGTCAAGGAAATTTATTCTAAATGGAACAATTGAGTAAGGATGTCCTGATAAATATGACAAGTCCACAAAATAAATTTTGTCGATAATACACAGTAAGTAATACCTGTTTCCGAGACAGTCGTTGAAAAATTCACACGCCCGGACGAAGGAAAAGAGGATTTAAAGGGGAACGAGCGGGATTCCGTTGGCCGGCTAAAATTTTTCAATTTCCTGGCTTCGCCGCGATCTCGCCCCAGTGTTTCTCTCCTGGAGACGGAGGCCTCATTTCCGGCCGGGTCCGCGGAGAGTCGCGCGTTCGTCGGCTTCATACTGGCGACGTATCGATGCGTCCGCCGGCGCACCCAGATAAGAACGCGTTTTTTCTTTTCGCGCGCGGGACGCTTTCGGCCGGGAATTGAATGGCCAGGGAACGGAAACTTTTTCTTCCATTGAGTCCGCGCGGTCTTCGTTTCACAGCCACCACCCAGTTCCATCTTTCATGGAAGTGGACCAGTTAACCCTTTGAGCGGGCGACGGTCTCCGACATCGTATTTCGGAGTAGGCCATCCTCCTTGGTGCTCGTGCGCGCCAGTCACAAATTGCCGGCGAGGATTATTTGGACGGATGACAAAAATGGCGGACGAATTCGCCGGGCGTTCCTGTTAAATGTTGCAGCTGGACCGGCGAATGTCATAAAATTTCGCAAGGAATGACCTAAAACTTTATATGACGGTGCCAAGGTTCGATAGGGCGATCAAAATTCGCTGGAAGACGTAGGATTAGCGGAGGAGGGAAATTCTGTTAGAATGAATAGTGTCCCCGAGTTTAAAATTAGACTTGCTGCTGACACAGGTTGTCCATGTGGTTGTCTAGTACAGAATCCTAATCATGTGCTATGGCAATGTCTGATCTATGACAATAATAGAGACGCTTTGATTCGCAAACTTTGCAACAACGGTTTCTTCCCACCCTATACAATAGATTCCTTTCTTTGCGGACCCTTTCTTTGTCCTCTATTTTTCATACATTCGTTTCTTAAGTCTCATTGCTTATATCTTTAGTGTTAATATTGTATTCGAAAATGTTCACTATACTGTCTCAATCCTAGTTTATAAGCCACCTACATAATGTGTAATGTTAGCATGCACAGCCATGTGATTCAGCCATGAGGATTCAGTTCTTAGGTCTTCAGGTCTTAGGCCCTAACCATAAAAATTATAAGATGCGCTTCGGACGACCGTTAGAGAAATTCGGGATTTCCCATTTATTTTTACAACCTCTGGGCCCGCTCTACTAGCTCTGGTCAACGAAATTGTTAACTCCACCCTCTCTTTCCAACCAATCAGCTTCCCTATCCCAGTTTTGTAAACGCAACAGCGTGTCACATAAACGGAAAAACGGAGCGGCGGAACGATGTCATTTTTCTCGATTCTTGTAACATTGACACTGGAAGCAAGGTCACTGTTGAATTTAGTTGATCGGTACTTGTAATAGACTGTAATATACTTGATATCATTGATTCAGTAGAGTCCGCTCCTAAACACATCGAGTTTAACTGTATCAGGTAATAGAAAACGCGCACGCAACAGTTTCCACGGGGTCCTGCGATTTTCCCGGGACGTTCCGAACGACGGCAATGTCATCGGACGTTCTTCGGGCACTTGGCGGAGGTTTCGAATCGTGGCGCGAACGATCGGCTCGCCTACGCGCGGGCATCCACCAGCGACGCATGCGACGGCGACGACAAGTGAATTCAGCATGGGTCGCTCGTATCTCTCCCACGGAACGTGACTTTATTTCCGTCGGGGAAGGCCGGTTGCTGGCCCACGCGGCCTCGTGATCGCCATTTTAACTCCTGCCCGTTCACTATGCTGCTTTCGGGAATCACTGTCCCGCGTACATCCTCGGAAAACAGCTGCCAAACATACAGACTCGATTCGAATCGAAAATCATTTTAAAATATTGTACGCTTGGAGTGACCAACATTAAAAATCATTTAAAAATATTGTACGCTTGGAGTGACCAAGATTAAAAATCATTTCAAAATATTGTACGCTTGGAGTGACCAACATTAAAAATCATTTTAAAATATTGTACGCTTGGAGTGACCAACAGTAAAAATCATTTTAAAATATTGTACGCTTGGAGTGACCAAGATTAAAAATCATTTTAAAATATTGTACGCTTGGAGTGACCAGGATTAAAAATCATTTCAAAATATTGTACGCTTGGAGTGACCAACAGATTAATAAAACTGCAATAATCGAGACTCCCGAATTTATTAAAATATTTTCAGAAGCTATAGGGAACATATTTCTAATTGCACTCCATATTCGTGTGTTTAACCGAACTTAAACGACATCAGCGTTATACAGCGCTGGAAGCGCTATTAGATCATGTAAAATTCTAAATAATAATAGGTAGCTCTCTCATCCATCATTTGTCACAGCTCCCGAAAAGCAATCATTCATTTTCCACGGTGTTTATACTTAGTTACACCGTGAACATGTCAGTCCACAATTAATAATTCAGCCACGGGCTGCAGAGAATCTCGTTTACACCGCTGTGGACACTATTTTAACCTTTGACGTCGTTAATAATAATCAATGCAGAGTGCAGAAGCATCGATGCGCAGTGCACTTAAGACGTTCTCCGTGAACTTCTTTGAATCATAGATCGAGGCACATTTATTTCTGTGGATCATTGTGTCCAGGTGTCTGTCCCCGCGGTTTTCCGCGAAAGATTCGCTCAGCGTCGCGATTCTGTTAAACGAGAGTCGCATATCTGTCAATAGAAAGCGGCCCGTGTATTTCTATGTATTCACCAGGCTACATATCCATCTTCGCGTTGGTTCCTTCGCGGGGGCATGGAATCCTGTTCGAAATAACTCGCATTAATCACTCTCACGTGTTCAGTATGTTTGTATTCGGCTCTCCCGCCTGCCGGTGCTGGCTTTATTTTCGATTTTGTCCCCGCGGTGGCTTCGAACCCGCCTGAACATTAAGCGCACGCATGCATTGGACTGACTGCTCCTCCGATTTTTAATGATTTCTTCGATGGACCTTCGTGGGAACGTTCCCGAAGGATTTTCCTTCTGAGAACACTCGCACAAATGCTTGGCTCCCTCGCATCACAATGTTTGCCGAAGCGTGCTTTCACCTTCATCCATACTAGTTTTTAATTTTGAGAAACAATTTTCACAATTTTTCTGAAATTTTATTGCTCCACTCTTTAGCCTTTATTTTTGGTCATCGTATTGTCAGCTCTGTAAAATTTTCTGAAACACGGACATTGAATGATTAATTTTTGTCTGAGCTTCTAAGAAAGATCCATGTGTAAAATAAAATTAAGGTAGACTGTAAAGCACCAAGGTGGGCATATTTATAACAATTAATTATAATTATTTCATGTTTGCTGAGGTAACTGGTAAGTTTTGCTCAGAGGTATTGTCTCACTCTTCAGCCTTTATTTTTGATTATCTTCCCAGCTCTGTAAAATTGTCTGAAACACGAAAATCGAACGATTAATTTTTCTCCAATTTATTTAGAAAGATCCCTATGTAAAATAAAATTAAAGTAGACTGTAAAGCAATAAGGTGGGGCATATTTATAACAATTACGTTACTATTTCATGTTTACTGACATAACTGGTAACTTTTGCTCAGAGCTATTCTCTCACTCTTCCACCTTTATTTTTGGTCATCATCTTCCCAGCTCTGTAAAATTGTTTAAAACACAGAAATTGAACGATTAATTTTTCTCCAATTTATTTAGAAAGATCCCTGTGTAAAATAAAATTGAAATAGACTGTAATGCAATAAGGTGAGAAATTACATTACTATTTGATGTTTACTGGAGCCCAACTGGCAACTTTTGCTCAAAGGTAACAACATTAATTGATCGATAACCGAGCCCCACGGGCCGATTAGTCTCGATTAATGTACCGAGAGCACTTGCATGTTTAAAGAAAATCGATCCTCGATCGAATTATGCCGCGGCGCTGCGAGGCAGCGAATATTAATAAGAGTCGGTAGTTTATCGAACCCTGTGGCCAAACCTCGTTGGAATTTTCCAGCTATTTCCATTTTCCGCGGCTGGAGGGGAGGACGGCGATGCCCGTCTGACGGTGAACGACCGATAATCCTGGAATACTAACCGGCAGAAGCTGAAATTATTTCGTCTCTGCCCGCGCGGATTAACCTTTTATCGCGCGCCACGAATTATATTCCGGAGGCGAGCTGCTTACGAATTATTTACGGTGGCGACTGTACTTTTACCGTCCTGCTAATCCATCAGTATAGTCTCTCTCTCTCTCTCTCTCGCTCCCGCCTACTGACAGCGTCTTCGGACGTGGCTGAAATTTCCTCGGGATTTTCGAATCTCGCTGGCGGAAATGCCGTGACTCTTATTAACTGCTTTTAGAAATTGAAAAAGCGTCAAACCGGCCGCTGACATTAATTCTGTTTCATTTCTCGACGAGGTCTACCCTTGTTAGTTTCATTGAAATTATTCTACTCCTGTCAGTATTTGTTTTCAAATTTGTCTGGTTTATTTGTACGAAAATTGTAGAATTTTTTCCCCGTTGAAAAGCAACGTCCTTTCACGGCAATCTTTTTAAAAAATTGTTCCATTGCTGATAACATTTTTAGAAAACTTTTTGCTTCCTAATTTCATATGTAGAGCTTCTTTACTTTGGGTATATATTATTTTAAAAATGGCTAAAAACTAGACTAGACACATTCCTTTTATTTTTATAAAGTAATGTGAAATACTCACGTTTAGTGCTCCGTAAACCTACTGTTAAAAAGCAGCACTACCCTTTTTCAAAATTAATCGCTACCAGCGTTTTTAAAAAGTTGCACAACAACTTGAGAGGAGAATAAAGAATTTCTTTTTGTGGTCCAGCACATTTACCCTAATCGCAATGTCCCTGAAAGCCCGCTTTCATCCGCGTGTTTTTAATTTTTCAACAGAGCTCCGCACAGAACCGCGGAACTTTTTCCCGTTAAGATTGATTCTCTCCCCTATCACAATTTCTTAAAACGCGAAATGATCGATTAATCTCTCCCCTAATTAAATACGGTCGCTGGAAAGGGGATGCTTTTATTACAGTCTCGATCCATCACTTCTTGCTCGAGCGTCCGACCGATGCATCAGCGTTTACAATCTCGCGACATCCGAATTTCGTCGCGAAGAAAATGATAACCCTTATCGGGTCGCCGTGGCGATTCAATGCGACGGGAGTCGAGCGTCTGTGGGACATTAGAACGTCTCCGGAAGCTGAGATAATAACCTCGGTTTATTAAGTCGGTGCCGATGATCTAATTGGAGGAGAGTCGGTGCCGGTGACGAGTACCTGGAAGAGATTATTCGAGACGAGCGTCAGGGAACTCGTCTCGGGTAAACAGAGTAACAACTTCATCGAGTTAACTCTGATCGCCGAGAAGAAACTCGGGGGGACAATGAGCACGCGTGAAATGCAGTTCATCGTTAATTAATCGCGTGAGATCCTCGCGTTATTAAGAAACGACACTCTCCATTCCGAATTCTCTTGACTTCGCGTTGCTCTTTTCGTAAATTGCAACGAACACAATTTAAGTTATCATTACAGCAGGAGGTGTTGTTCAGGCCGACAGGGTTGCACGAAAAAAATTTGTCTGAACGCCAAAAACTTTCCGCAACAATTTCCCCAAGTTGCCGTAAAGGTCTCCGCGTCCCGTTCCGCGCCAACAATGTCTGAAAACCGCTGCTCGAAACTACCCCCGGGGGTGTGATAAAGGCGGACGCGTTAAACCACAAAATCCAGAAGATAAAGCAGAAAGAACACCGAGCACAAGGTGGCAGCGCACCAGCGGCCAGCAAAACCAAACAGAAAATGGCGGCGGCGGGGGGCTGTTCGGCCAATTTTCCAGTCTGGCGAGCTCGGTGGCAAAACGAAGGCCGCGCGATCGCTGAATTTCGTGGCGAGACATCGTTCGAAGATTCGCGCAGCATCTCGAAACAGATGTGTCCACGTGTTTGCGGTGTCGGCTCCGTTTCTGACCCGTTTTCTCGAGGGTATCGATCACGGCGGCCTCTCGCGTTAAATACTATTTTCCGCAGTCCCTCGGGAGAGAGAGAGGGAGTTCAATCGAGGATCTCTCCTGTCAGGCCCGAGGATGATCCAGGGGACGATCCCACGTAGCCGAGGAACCCGTCGATGGCGAAGTCTGGTCAATTGGTGTGAACGTACTCTGCGAACGCGTCCGTTCTGGCTCGCAGCTTGGGAAGAGCCCCTTTAGAAACGTTCCACTGGCAGCGGGCCATCCATTAATACGAATTAGAGTATTTAACTTGGTGAACGACGAGAGAGAGAGAGAATGACAGTGAGATAGAAGAACGTGAGGACTAGAGGAGAAACGGGAGAGAGAGAGGGAGAGGAAGCCGAGGGACAAAGGGGACGGGAATGGAAACGGTTGAATCGCTGGCGGAAACAAATTGGCTGAATTGCGACGAAACGTTACCGGAGCTGATATCTATGAAAATTATGTCCACTTTCGCCCAGACTCCCCCACGCTACCATTTTCCGAAGACAAAACTCTGCTCCTTCTGGCTCAACCCAGATCCCACGGATCTTCCCTGGTTTTCAGCCATTTTGCAATTCAATTGGACCAATTGTGCCTTATTCGCGATCCCGTTTTTTACCGGGCACAGGAAATGGCCCATTTCGTCTTGGCGATGTTGCTGCAGCCGGAGGACTTAAATAATTGCAGCGACTGCATCTATTGGATAACGTTTTGGATGGACAATTCATAGTCTTGTCATTCTCTCCTGCTTTGCGTTGGATCATGCTACGAGTAGTTCGACTGTGACTGCATTTCTGGAAAGTGAAACAGAAAATTTTTGGAAAGCAAGAATGAAAACTTGGGATGCTATGTGATTCTTTGATCAGCTTGCTTTTTCTGGATCCAAGGTGTAATGACAATTTTCGTGTAAAAATTCAACGTGTAAAATTGAGCATTCAAAATTTATCTAAAATGTATAATATACAAATACGGTGTTTACTCGATACATGTCCAACACAGGGGTCTAGCCAGGGACATGTATCGGACAGGAGACACTCTTGCTCTTCGATTTACGCCGAACGTAGACAAGGACAGCGAAGGACTCCTCAGCGAGTATACTCACTGAAATTATATCGATTGAAAAATAGGTTGTATTAACAAGTTTCATGTAAAACCAGCGAAACGTGTTTACAAATTGTTTACAAATTCAAGATGTAAAATTGAGCATTCGAAATTGATCTAAACCATATAATTTACAAATACGGTGTTTACTCGATACATGTCCAACACAGAGGTCTAGCCAGGGACATGTATCGGACAGGAGACACTCTTGCTCTTCGATTTACGCCGAACGTAGACAAGGACAGCGAAGGACTCCTCAGTGAGTGTACTCACTGAAATTATATGGATTGAAAAATAGGTTGTATTATCAAGTTTCATGTAAAACTAGCGAAGCGTGTTTACAAATTGTTTAAAAATTCAATGTGTAAAATCGAGCATTCGAAATTGATCTAAACCATATAATTTACAAATGCGGTGTTTACTCGATACATGTCCAAAACAGGGGTCTAGCCAGTGACATGTATCGGACAGGAGACACTCTTGCTCTTCGATTTACGCCGAACGTAGACGAGGACAGTGAAGAACTCCTCAGTGAGTATACTCACTGAAATTATATGGATTGAAAAATAGGTTGTATTAACAAGTTTCGTGTAAAACTAGCGAAGCGTGTTTACAAATTGTTTAAAAATTCAATGTGTAAAATTGAGCATTCGAAATTGATCTAAACCATATAATTTACAAATGCGGTGTTTACTCGATACATGTCCAAAACAGGGGTCTAGCCAGTGACATGTATCGGACAGGAGACACTCTTGCTCTTCGATTTACGCCGAACGTAGACGAGGACAGCAAAGGACTCCTCAGTGAGTGTACTCACTGAAATTATATGGATTGAAAAATAGGTTGTATTTTCAAGTTTCATGTAAAACTGTGATTACACTGTTGCTCGTCACTGTGTATAGAGTGAACACCGTGCTAGTTAATTTTTGCTGCACTTTGCTGAACTTTGCTGTACTCGAGGAACGGACGTTCGAGGGTTCCAAAACGGCTCCCGGGACGAGCCGTGAATTGTTTAATAATATTCGACGACGGAATCACGGTTCGTCGACGTTCTCACAGCCGAGGCAACTGGGAAACGAGTCGGATCCGAGGCTCCGGGAGAGCGAAGCACGGCGGGCCGCGCCTCGTATCGAGTAATATGACGGAATTGCAGCTCGTTGCAATCATTAAGCTCTTCACCGGCCGGCCGGTAATTTATTTCGCCGTCTAATAAAAGTCGCCGAGGAATCCCCGATAGGATTGCCGGCGATTGCGCCTGGCGAATTGCGCCTAATCCCGACAGATCGAAGACGAGCCACTTCCTCCCCCGGTCCGTCGTTATTCTCGATTCCCCTCTGGCCACAGGCCCTCGACGAGCTAACGCGCTGGTTGATCTTTCTGTTCGTCCGCCGCGACGATCTACACCGGATTCCCGCGGTTGGAGATTCACCTGGGATCCCAGACTCCAGTTCTCGTTCCGACTTGCCAGGGTGTGGACACTCAGGTGTCTCAAAAAGTGAACTGTAAAAGCAGTATCTGGATAGGTCGATGTCTAGGAAGATAGGGGCCAAAGCAACTTTGGTTTCCCAATGAGATTTTCTATCTGGGAACTCGGGTATCTAGGGAGTTAGGTACCCGAGATTTTTAGTGCCTTGAGACTGAGGTATCTCAAAAACTGAACTATCTGAATAGGTCGATGTCTAGGAAAATAGGGGCCAAAGCAATTTTGGATTCCCAATGAGATTTTCTATCTGGGAACTCGGGTATCTAGGGAATTAGGTACCTGAGCTTTTTAGTGCCTTGAGACTCAGATATCTCAAAAACTGAACTATAAAAGCAGCATCTGGATAAGTCGATGTCTAGGAAGATAGGGGCCAAAGAACCCTTGGTTTTCCCAATAAAATCTTCTATAAGGGACATCGGGTATTCAAAAGCGATAGATCTGGGTCTGCGAACATTCTTGCCGGAATTCTGATTCGAGAACTCGGTGTAGAATGCTGGTTGCTGAGGACCTGGATCGAAGAACCGGGTCACGTGATTTGAGTGACTACTGTGTCTAGAACTAACAAGAGGACCTAGCTCGTATATTCAGACTGGGTAGAAAGTTCTCGATACGATGGTATCACAGAAATGAAATAAGCGGTACCTTAGTGTAAAGGTGGCTGGAAGTTGGATCGTCTTAGAATTTAGTATTGTAGAACTGGGTGATCAAGGATTCAGGAGTCTAGGAGGTGGTAGAACGGGACGAACTTGATGAAGATATACAGGTTCAGGTACTAAGCCCTGGACAACCCTGGAATCCAACATTTGCAGGTCTATCTAGGTACACAAAGGCTTGGCGAAGCTTGGAACCTAGTATTTGAAGACATCCGGTTAAACTCCTCGGCGACCTTGAATCCGAACTCTCCAATTCTCCGATTCGAAATGTCTAGAAGTCCACATTAGCATTTTCAGATCACCCCGGACGTGTCCCCGGACGTGGTGCTAATCTTACGATTCAAGGCTTTGAAACAGTATCATCCAGGATCCCCCGTAATTGCAGTCCTTCTCAGTCTCTCAGCCGGCTATCCGAGGACCCGAAGCGTATTGCAGGCTCGTTGCCTGGAAGATATCTAAACGTTTCAGCACGCAGACACGCGCGTTAGCATTCGCGTCCCGCGTGCCGTTCGCGCGCTTTCTTCGGGCGTATTGCGCGTATAATTGCACTCTCATTTTCGTCTGCAGATTCAGCGCGGCTCAGACAATAAGCGGCTTTCGGTATCTTTCTACGATGCTTGTTCTATCCGTGGGTCCCCCACTGCTCCCCGCACGTCCGTCGTTTCATGTCTCCGCCCTACGTCGTCTGTCCCTTTCCCGCGTCCCTGCTCTGTCTCCCCCCGGGGTCGTCCGCTATTGATTCCAGGTTTATTCTTGGCGGCCCGGTCGCTTTACCGTCGTCAAAACATCCAGAGCACAGGGGAGGCGCTCGAGATCCCCAGACTCGGCGCTAAAATCCATCTTGTTGGCCACTGACCACGCGCCTGGACCAGCCTAACTTCTTTTCCGGCGGCTTTTGTCTCTGTGACGACGCCAAACTTGGCCGGAAACTCAAAGACTAGACTGCAGTCATGTTAGGCTGTTGCCGACGATTGCTTGGACACCAAAATGCCTGGGTACCGCCTGAGTGCTGGAATTGCTTGGTGCCTTAGTTACAAGATTCCCTAGATACCCGATTGATACCTTAGCCTAGCCTAGGTACTTCAGTGCTTCGATACACGTAATACACGTAATACTCAATTTCTCTGTTACTCTATTCCTTAGATACCTGAGTGCCTGAATATCTGAGTACTTAGATACCCGATTTCTTTGATATCTTAGCTTAGCCTAGGTACCTCAGTGCTTCAATACTTAATACAGATAATGCCTAAATATCCGACTCCTTAGATACCCGATTTATTTGATACCTTAGCCTAGCCTAGGTACCTCAGTGCTTCGATACCTAATACACATAATATTCAATTGCTTTGTTACTCTATTCCCTAGATACCTGAGTGCCTGAATATCCGATTCTTTAGATACCCGATTTATTTGATATCTTAGCCTAGTCTAGGTACCTCAGTGCTTCGATACCTAATACACATAATACTCGATTGCTTTGTTACTCTATTCCCTAGATATCTGAGTGCCTAAATATCCGACTCCTTAGATACCCGATTTATTTGATACCTCAGACGAGCCTAGGTACCTAAGTGCTTCGGTACCCAATACATTAAATACTCAATTTCTTTGTTAGCCCTAGGTACTTGAGTGCCTAAAATATCCGAGTCCTTACATACCCGATTTCTTTAATATCTCAATCTAGGTACCTAGGTATCTCAGTGCTCCGATGCCCAATAACTTAAATACTCAATTGCTGTGTTAGCCTATGCCCTAGGTACTTTAGCGCCTAAAATATCCGACTCCTTACATACCCGATTTCTTTAATATCTCAATCTAGGTACCTAGGTGCCTCAGTTCTCCGATGCCCAATACCTTAAATACTCAATTGCTTTGTTAGCATATTCCCCAGGTACTTGAGTGCCTAAAATATCCGAGTCCATACATACCCGATTTCTTTAATATCTCAATCTAGGTACCTAGGTACCTCAGTGCTCCGATGCCCAATAACTTAAATACTCAATTGCTTTGTTAGCCTATGCCCTAGGTACTTGAGCGCCTAAAATATCCGACTCCTTACATACCCGATTTCTTTAATATCTCAATCTAGGTACCTAGGTACCTCAGTGCTCCGATGTCCAATACCCTAAATATTCAATTGCTTTGTTGCCCTATTCCCTAGCCACCTGAGGCCCAAAAATCCCAGTCCTCAGGTACCTGGGTGCTTAGATGCCTGGCTCCCTTAGCTACTCGAGTCCCTATACGGTGGATTGCCTAGATACCCTAAACACCCAAGTCCCTGCACACCCGACTCCCAATCAACCAAAGAAGGGAAAGGCTTAATAGTAAAGTGCCTCGACTGCACAGATAGCGCCACTAGTCATCGGTTCTTCAGCGCACCGGTCAAGTTCAGGTCAGAGCAAACGGGCTCGACTTAGGTTGCGTACGCTTCTGGGCTTCGCCAGGTATTACGCCCCTATCCCCGGCGTAAACGTTGCGTCAGTTTTCCGTGTGACCGAGCACGATCGCCCCGCGTGTTCCGCCATCCCGTCGGCTTTACGGCCGCCTGGAAATCGTAACGCGGCTTTATTTGCGTGCACCGCGTTCGGTTCCTCGCGGACGAACGTCCTCGCCGACGGCGGACTAAATGTCCCGTTTCCTAAAAGTCCGCGAGCCCCGTTAATAAATTAGCATCCGCAAGCACGCGCTAAATTACCATTTAACGAGCCGGTTAACAGGGGTCCCGGCGACTTGTTACACCGTGTTGTTGCGGCAATTAAACGCCACCAGACGATACCCTCCGATCAGACGATATCGAATTCCTCAGACAGGAGGTATTTCACTCTTACGTTCAGCTTCGTTCCTCTAGCTAGAACCCGCGGGTAGACGCGAGCCTATCTTCTGGAACAGCCGACGTCGTCGTCGAGTAATTAACGCTTCCTTCCACGTCGATGCTTTTAACCGACCAGCTATTGCAATTTGTGACAGTGATTACGCCGCGGCCGTGTTCGTGTTATCTATGTCGGATGGTAATTGAGCTATTACCAGAAGGTGTGTCGCCGGGAACGCGAACTGCATGGCTGAAGGCTAGATAGTCTGCTACCTGTGCGTTACGAGGTATACGCATCTCGGTTGCATTGGTTTCTGGAATTTCGGACTCCGAGTGTGCTGGATGTTTCGGTGTCTAGGCATTCAGGTGTCAGGGCACTCGAGCGCATAGGAACTCAATTATTTTTAGGCGCTCCAGTATCTAGGAACTCGGGTATCTAGGGACCCGAGCTATTTAGTGCCTTGGGACTTAGGTATCTAAAAAACTGAACTACAAAAGCACTTGGTTTTCCCAATGAAATTGTCTATCTGGGAACGCGGGTATTTAGGGAATTAGGTACCTGAACTTGTTAGTGCCTTGGGACTCAGGTCTCTCAAGAACTGAACTATAAAAGCATTTAGGAATAGGTCGATATATAGGAAGATAGGGGCCAAAGCACCTTTGGTTTTCCAATGAAATTTTCTATATGGGAACTCGGGTATCTAAGAAATTCTGTACCCGAGCTATTTAGTGCCTTGGGACTCAGGTATCTCAAAAACTTAACTATAAAAGCAGTATCTGGATAGGTCGATGTCTAAGAATATAGGGGCCAAAGCACCTTTGGTTTTCTCAATAAAATTTTCTATCTGCGAACTCTGGTATTTAGGGAATTAGGTACCTGAGCTTTGTAGTGCCTGGGGACTTAGATATCTCAAAAACTGAACTATAAAAGCAGTATCTGGATAGGTCGATGTCTAAGAATATAGGAGCCAAAGCACCTTTAGTTTTCCCAATGAAATTTTCTATCTGCGAACTCTGGTATCTAGGAAATTAGGTACCTGAGCTTTGTAGTGCCTGGGGACTTAGATATCTCAAAAACTGAACTATAAAAGCACTTGGTTTTATCAATAAAATTTTCTATGTGGGAACTCGGGTATCTAGGAAATTAGGTACCTGAACTTTTTAGTCCCTTGCGACTCAGGTATCTCAAAAACTGAACTACCAAAGCAGTATCTGGACAGGTCGATGTCTAAGAACATAGGAGCCAAAGCACCCTCGGTTTTCCGAATGAAATCTTCTATCGGTGACATCGGGTATTCAAAAGCGAGAGATCTGGGTCTTCGGCGGGTCAGAAAGCGCCGCGAAGTTGAGTTCCGGGGTCTCGAAGTAAGTGATGCGCAAGTAGCGCGATAGCTCCGCCGGGAATTCGCGTCCCGGAGACAGCTCTTTCGCAAAGTCCTTGAATATGTTCATAAACTCCCGGCAACGCGGGCTTAATTTCTGCGGCTGTCCGGCCGTATTAGTTATTCGCCTCGCGTCGCTCTGGCGTGTCCCGTCTCGCCGGGGGATGTGACACGATTGCCGCTCCGCGTGAAACGTTGCGGATGCGCGACGCATTCTAGTCGAATTATGAGCTACATGGAAGACGTCTGTGATCCGGACACGCCACTTGACGGCCGCCACCGGGCGAGAGAAGCCAGTCTCAGATTTTCGTGGCACGATACCGGGGAAACACGTACCGCATACCTGCAACCCCCGACAACCTCCCTCTGGCCTGATGCGATATTCGGGTGTCTGGTCACGTTATCGACGCGTTATTTGGCCGCCCCGTGATAGGTGGACTGCGGCCGCCATGCATTTATGGCAAACCGCGTTATCTACGGACCGGCGCGGCGGAAAATTTGTTTAGAATCGCGCTCGGCTTACCTTTATCTGACCGTGCACGTTTCGCCGCGTTTTTCAACCGCCGGGAACTTACGATTTTCGATTCGTTAAATCGGTGTTCCCCTAGAGATAGAAATTATTAATTTTTTAAATCGGTTCTTCTGTGCAGATAGAAATTAGAATCGTAAACCGGCAAGCTGGAGTATCTAAGAATTCTACGCGTGAGTTATTAGTAGACTGCGGACGTTTATGCAGTTTCCAATGTTTCCTGACGAATTTTCAGAAAATGGAATGAAATATAATCTTATCTTTTATGGGAACAGTCGTACTAAGTTGTACTGAAGAAACAAGAACATAGAAACAGTAATAGAATAGTAGAATAAATATAGAAATCTTACTGTTTCTATCGAATTTTATGTTGTGGCATTTTTTGACAATTTTCGTAAGCCATAAATGCATAAAGATCCGCAGTCTAGTCATAAATCATCCTGACAATAAAAATTGCCGGTAAGAAAATTAACTAACCCTCATTGCGGTAACATCTTCACGAAATTCATCTGTGCAACTAATCTTATAAAATAGTCCCTTGTATCATAAATAAATCGCGGACCTTTATGCATTTAGGTACGAGTAGGTCTGAATTTATTCATAAATGGTTTTCTATGGTAACGGGATATACAATGGAAAACTAGCGAGTTAGTAATTATATGTGTTCCAATTGTAAAGGGTTCCACCATTAAACTTGTCCGTAGAAGGGGAATTATTCTCCCGAACTGGCAAGTTAGTCATCATGCGAATTCTAATTGTAAAGGGTTTCCGTGGAAAGTTTTCCGTGGAAACAGCAACCGTAGGCGTAAGCCGGCATGTTATTTTCAGAACCGATGCGATAATAGTTTCTAGCGGCATTATTAAAGGAAAGTTGTTAGGCACCCCGTCGCATAGCGCGAACATCGCGGTGCCTGCTAATAGGCTTCCGGTAAGCAAAGCGTTAATATTCACGGGGTGATCTCCACCGTTTCTTGGAGCTGAATCCTCTCTGTCTCTGTCTCATTCTCAATGACTCCTACGCAATCCTCGAACCGCCCACCTCGACAATATTCTATCGTATCTCTATTCTCCCCGGAAAGGTTAAAGTTCACGGCACGTCCATCAAGATATAATCCAATCAACGGGGAAATCTAAAACACTCTGAACAAGATAAACATTTTTAGCCTATTACAGCCGATTGAACCCGCAAAAACCTGCTTGATCCCCCTGAGTGCCGTCAGGTGTGAGTTTATTATATTTTCTGACTATTTCTATTGGGTATGCTTGCTACTCGAAGTTGTAGCTTCGTTTTCGAAACCTGCAAGACCTGCTTGATCTCCCTGAGTGCCGTCAGGTGTGAGTTTATTATATTTTCTGACTATTTCTATTGGGTATGCTTGCTACTCGAAGTTGTAGCGTCGTTTTCCAAACCTGCAAAACCTGCTTGATCTCCCTGAGTGTTGTCAGGTGTGAGTTTATTATATTTTCGGACTATTTCTATCGCGTATGGTTGCTACTCGAAGTTGTAGCTTCGTTTTCGAAACCTGCAAAACCTGCCTGATCTTCCTGACCGCGTCAGGTGTTAGGTCATTATATTTTCGGACTATTTCTATTGCGCGTGGTTGCTACTCGAAGTTGTAGCTTCGTTTTCGAAACCTGCAAAACCTGCTTGATCCCCCTGAGTGTCGTCAGATGTGAGTTTATTATATTTTCTGACTATTTCTATCGTTGCTACTCGAAGTTGTAGCTTTGTTTCCGTGGAAACGGAAGTAGGGGTGGGTTGTTGTACGATGTTGTGCAATAGCGTTCTCCAAGATGGGAGACTCAGGTCAAATAAATCAAGTCTTTGTCCCTTCTGTCTGTATTTCACCAAGGGATAAAATCGAACTTTCGTCAACGAACACCAGCAGAACCAGCTAGGTCCCAACGAAAGCTGGTGCCCAAAAGAAGGCAAGCACAAACGCCGACACGGTCGTTCTTACGAGAAACAATTTAAACAATCCAGCGTCGGGCGTCGCACACGTAATTTCCGGGCACTTCTCGGCGCGCAAAGTGCCCCGGACGTGTAGCGCACGGTTGCAAACAAAGTGCTTTGATCGTTCGTGTTGCTCGTCCACCGTGAAGAACTCCGCGCCCGTGGACGAAGGCTAAAAAAAGGCGTGTCCGCTCGCGAGAGCATCAAAGACGAGGAGAGGAGGAGAGGAGGGGGAACGGCTAGCCGGTGAAAATCTTTTTATCGCACCGGGCAGGAAGGATTCCCTCGAATCCCGTTAGATCGTTCATTCAGCGAACGGAAGCCATTTTTCGACGCAGAGCCGCAACTTGCAGCTCGCAAGTTGCAGCTTTCGCCGCTCGGCCAACGACGGAATGCCCGCTCGACAATGCGTCCCGACGCCGTTACGTCATTGGATTTTAGCATCCGGCGTCGGTGTTGCGTCACCGGAGCGTCAGAAGCGTTGTACGTCAATACGAGGCGTCTCCGCTTCCTCTGCCAATGGCGGAAACGCGAAAAGTTTCGCACATCGGGTCCGCCAGGGTCCCTCCCGCGTTCGTCCCGGTCACTGCCTCTGATCTGGTCCAACCTCGACCGGTAAGGGGCTCCCTGCATTATCCGTCGCTCCGTCGATAACGGACGGGCGTCCGTTTCGAATCGGAAGCTCGAACTTCCCCAGCCGGATCGCGGATCTGAACACTGATCTAGGGGAAGCCGTGGAATCTGGGGAGTTGAGAATTTACGCACTCGGGGACACTAGGAACTTGGGGAAAGTAGAATGTTGGGGAAAGTAGGAGCTCGGCGAACGTAGGAACTTGGGGAACGTAAAAATTTGGGAATCTGGGCACTCGAGAAGCCTAGGAATTTGGGAATCTGGGTACTCGGGGAATCTAGGCACTCGGGGAACCTAGGAACTCGGGGAACCTAGGTACTCGGGGAATCTAGGCACTCGGGGAACTTAGGAACTTGGGAGCTTAAGAATTTGGAAATCTGGGCACTCGAGAAGCCTACGAATTTCGGAATTTGGGTACTCGGGGAATCTAGGCACTTGAGGAACCTAGGTACTCGGGGAACCTAGGTACTCGGGGAACCTAGGTACTCGGGGAACTTAGAAACTTGGAGAACTTAGAAATTTGGGGAGCCTAGGAATTTGGCAACCTAGGCACTCGGGGAATCTAGGCACTCGGGGAACCTAGGTACTCGGGGAATCCAGGTACTCGGGGCACCTAGGAACTTGGGAGCTTATGAATTTGGAAATCTGGGCACTCGAGAAGCCTAGGAATTTTGGTACTCGGGGTATCTAGGCACTCGAGGAACCTAGGTACTCGGGGAACGTAGGTACTCGGGAAACCTAGGCACTCGTGGAACTTAGAAACTTGGAGAACCTAGTAATTTGGGAATCTGGGGACTAGAGAAGCCTAAAAATTTGGGGAGCCTAGGAATTTGGCAACCTAGGTACTCGGGGAATCTAGGCATTCGGGAAATCTAGGCACTCGGAAAACCCAGGAACTTGGAGAACTTAAAAGTTTGAGAATCTAAGCACTCGAGAAGCCTAGAAACTTGAGAAACCTCGGAATTTAGGCTTCTATTTACTCAAGGAACCTAGGAACTTGGGTAACCTAAAAATTTGTGAATCTAACAGTCAAACGAACCTCCCTGGTCGGACAAGATGCTCCTTGAGCGTCTTACAAGACTCTAATTCGGGACTACTCAAAATTTTGACCACGTGACGGGCTATTTCCTGCCGCCGACCTCCATAATGGCACAGTGCCAATTTTTTTCACTGGTTTATACTCGATAACTGTCCCTGTTGAGAGATGACACTCTAATTGCTGAGTCTAATGGCGTTCGTCTTAAGTGATGGTGGTTGATGATAGCTGTTAAGAAGTAGGAAGTAGTTTCGCTTGCTTCTAGAAATTCGAGCATCTAGAGGTTCAAAGCTCCAGAGATGCCTAAGCACGAGGGTAGCCTAAATACTCGATTGTACAGGCACTTGGGTGGCTAGGAATTCTGTTGGTCTTATGGGTCTGTTTCTTAACCGCTTATTAACGCACCCTATTCACGGTAACTACGAATATCGCTCTCGTTACCAATACACGAACTCGGTTTAGGGGATCGCCGGTGTTCTGTCAACACTCCCTCCCATAGTTTCGCACGCGACATACTAGTAAAACCTAGGCCAACTGCCATCGACACGGTCCGGCTGCCCTCGCGGGGGAAGCGTGCCGCGAGTGATCCCGCTCGGCCAGTTTCCGCTTAACAAAAAGCCAGGAAACAGTTAAACCGGTTGTTAGCCAATCGTTAACCACTCTCCCCTCCCACGTCCAAGAACTCCAAAGAACCTAACACCGTTATCCTCAAAAAGAACCGCCGATGAATCACAGAACGCAGCTGATCGCGTTGCAAGGTTAATCAACTAAATCAATTTCTAACAATGTTTCTCATGCTGCATGAGCATCCTCGCAGACAGTGTAATTAATAAACCGTGTGCATCTTCACGCGGAATAGAAATTGTTCACATACGTACCAGCCTGATTCAAAGATTATTATGATTTAACGATTATACCACACCGGTTCTTTTGAAGAAAAGAAAACCCTGGTGGTACACATGTGCACCATCTTTCATCCCCTACCCCTATTGTAACAACAAAAATTTGAGGATGAAAACCTATTATTTTCAGTCCAACTTACATGTAACCATTACACTGTAATGGTTAACATTTCAATTTTAATATTCAAGGACGAAAGGGGCTAAGTATCTTAATACGTCGACAAGTTGACGTTCTTAAATTTTATTAATGTTTTCACTGTTTCGAATATCCCCAACTCGTTTCTATCGTCAGTAAATGCATAAAATCCGCAGTTCCTGACCGTAGTCAACCGTAGAAAAAAACATTTCAATTTTAAAATTCAAGGACGAAAGGGGCTAAGTATCTTAATACGTCGACAAGTTAACGTTCTTGAATTTTATTAATGTTTTTACTGTTTCGAATATCCCCAATTCGTTTCTATCGTAAGTAAATGCATAAAATCCTCAGTTCCTGACCGTAGTCAACCGTAGAAAAAAATATTTCAATTTTAATATTCAAGGACGAAAGGGTTAAGTATCCTAATACGTCGACGACGACAAGTTAACGTTCTTGAATTTTATTAATGTTTTTACTCTTTCAAATTGTCTCAACTCGTTTCCATCGTAAAATCCGCAGTTCCTGATCATAGTCAACCGTAGAAAAATTTCACAGCGCATTAATTAATATTTGACGCGCAGTACGGCGCTGATACTGTAACATCCAATTAGTGCACTATTACCGAACGCCGTGGAAAATGATGGATATCGGCGGTAATGGCCAAATAGCCGAACCTCGAGCATCAATGGTTAGGAACGCGGAGCTGTTCCCGCCTGGTCTGGGCAGGACTTAGGCTCCTTTGAACGGCGTTATTCCTGCTGAACAAAGGGATCGCCGGGAACTGGGTTAACCCGATGACACACAGAGAGACTCGGCCTCTGTTAATTGGGTCGTGGGATCGCATCCGTTCCCGGCGCTCTATCTCGACCGATGAATCCGCTCGACAGCGAGATAAGACGCGAGCGGAAAGAATCGCGACGATTCCTCCTCGGGGCCCGACGCGCGTTCGCCTATTCAGAGAGCCTTCCTTCATTCTTCGCGCGTCTTTCTGCCGGCCGCGCCTCTGGTCCATTGTTTTCGTCCCTTTTCCCTCGGCGAGGATCCCCTTTATTTCTCTCCGGCCGGCTGGCTCGTTAGACCCCTTCTTCTTCCACTTCTTCTTCTTCTGGTTCACCGTGGTCGCCGATCCTCCGGGGCTCTTCACGATGGAAAACTCGCAAGGACGTGTCGCTTTCGGCCTCCCCGCCCGATCGTGGGAAAACGGACCCGCTTTATTCCCGTTTTCTTTCTATTTTTCTGCAACGAAACGCGCCTCGCCTCGCCTCGCCTCGCCTCGCCTCGCCTTTCCTCTTGTTCCGCGCGGGGACCTTTGTGCTCGCGGAGAATGCGCTCGCTGATTATGTGCCGGCCCGCTCGGGCTCTCTCGGCCCCTATTTCTCGCCCGGACGAGGAGTTGATTGGGCGTTGAACCGATTTCGACGAATGCTCGCCACGGGTTTTGCCCCGCGCACGGCCGAGCAGCTGAGGAAGCTCGGTGATTGAGAGGATTGTGCGGAGGCCGGCTAAATTGTTTGAGAACCGAGTGTCCCGATGTAGCCGCCATGGTCTACTCAATGTCTATTGAGACGCTGGATTTGTTGTGCGGGCGCGAAGACGTTTCTCGGCACGAATCCAGCCTCTATTGTGCGCCATGAGACAAGATAAATTTTCCATCTGGGTCCGTATCATCTATTAAACAAAACTGTGTTGATGCATCTTAGAATGTATAAAAGTCACAGGTACAAAAATCGAAATTCAACTGCTCCAGCTGGTTCAGCAGGAACACGTCTAGGAAAACTAGGAAGAGGTTTCATTAAACAAATGTTCAGAAGATTGCTGATGGCTAAATTGTTTGAGAACCGAGTGTCCCGATGTAGCCGCCATGGTCTACTCAATGTCTATTGAGACGCTGGATTTGTTGTGCGGGCGCGAAGACGTTTCTTCGCACGAATCCGCCTCTATTGTGCGCCATGAGACAAGATAAATTTTCTATCTGGGTCCGTATCATCTATTAAACAAAACTGTGTTGATGCATCTTAGAATGTATAAAAGTCACGGGTGTACAAAAATCGAAATTCAACTGCTCCAGCTGGTTCAGCAGGAACACGTCTAGGAAAACTAGGAAGAGGTTTCATTAAACAAATGTTCAGAAGATTGCTGATGGCTAAATTGTTTGAGAACCGAGTGTCCCGATGTAGCCGCCATGGTCTACTCAATGTCTATTGAGACGCTGGATTTGTTGTGCGGGCGCGAAGACGTTTCTTCGCACGAATCCGCCTCTATTGTGCGCCATGAGACAAGATAAATTTTCCATCTGGGTCCGTATTATCTATTAAACAAAACTGTGTTGATGCATCTTAGAATGTATAAAAGTCACAGGTACAAAAATCGAAATTCAACTGCTCCAGCTGGTTCAGCAGGAGCACGTCTAGGAAAACTAGGAAGAGGTTTCATTAAACAAATGTGTAGAAGATTGCTGAAGGCTAAATTGTTTGAGAACCGAGTGTCCCGATGTAGCCGCCATGGTCTACTCAATGTCTATTGAGACGCTCGATTTGTTGTGCGGGCGCGAAGACGTTTCTTCGCACAAATCCGCCTCTATTGTGCGCCATGAGACAAGATAAATTTTCCATCTGGGTCCGTATCATCTATTAAACAAAACTGTGTTGATGGATTTTAGAATGTATAAATGTCACGGGTGTACAAAAATCGTAATTCAACTGCCCCAGCTGGTTCAGCACGAACACGTCTAGGAAAACTAGGAAGAGGTTTCATTAAACAAATGTTCAGAAGATTGTTGATGGCTAAATTGTTTGAGAACCGAGTGTCCCGATGTAGCCGCCATGGTCTACCCAATGTCTATTGAGACGCTGGATTTGTTGTGCGGGCGCGAAGACGTTTCTTCGCACGAATCCGCCTCTATTGTGCGCCATGAGACAAGATAAATTTTCCATCTGGGTCGGTATTGTTTGTTATTTATTATTTGTTTAGTGTTGCTTCAACATCGAAGGTCATTAGCAACACGGTACATTTTCTTACAGTATATTATACATAGTTGTATCCTTGATATATTTGGCAACACCGTCGATATACTCTTCAGAACTTAACAGAATGGACAAGGATCTAGGCAGCTTAGCATTTTTCCTTTCATTCTATTAAACAAAACTGTGTTGATGCATCTTAGAATGTATAAAAGTCACGGGTGTACAAAAATCGAAATTCAACTGCTCCAGCTGGTTCAGCAGGAACACGTCTAGGAAAACTAGGAAGAGGTTTCATTAAACAAATGTTCCGAAGATTGTTGAATTAATCCTTCAAGGACAACATCTATGCACAGCACCGACTCTTT
>CM052139.1:2367474-2502183 GCA_028454255.1 Halictus ligatus | reverse complement strand
GAAACACAATTGACCACTTCTAGACTGCTCATTGCAATATTGAAGCGTTTGTCTAGATTTTGACCGTTCATGCCGGCCCCCTTAAGAAATAGAGGACAATAGCGTAACAGAGTTGGAAACGAAAGAGAAATTCTTCGAACAAAATATATGCATTGGCGTACGTGATGATATTCGCCACCGCAGGGGTATGTTGTGCGTATTTTTTGATGGTGATTGACGCTTTTCCAGTACCCGTTGGCCGATCGCGACCCACTTTTCCGAAACCCTGACAGGTCTAGCGACGCTGAGGGCCTCGAAACAGGAGAATCGATTCATGGACCAGGCCACGAGGTGCTTGGACACCAACACGAACGCGTTCCTTCTGTTGAACGCGAGCAGTCGATGGCTGGGCATCGCCTTGGTAACGAAAAGAAAAACGTCGCACGTGAAACGTCCGACTTTAGAATGGAAATTTCACGAAGCGGTTTCGATCAAGAAATATTATTACCTCTAGGACTACCTGGGCGCCATAATAGTGGTCGCAGCAACGTTCGCGGCGCTAATTTCCGCGGACCTCTATCCTAATCGCGTGACACCGGCTCGGGTGGGTCTAGCGATTAATTACACTCTTCTGGTGCCCATCTATTTGAACTGGGTGGTGAAGTTCACAGCGGAGATCGAAATGTACATGGGCAGCGTGGCGAGGATCTCGGCTTACAGGCACGCCGACACCGAGGACTACCAAGAGGAAGATGGTAGCTAGAAAACCAATTTTTTCAGATTTTTCTAATAATCTCTATTCGCTTACCCAAGGTTTTACCGTGTTTTCCTTCAGACTTTCAAATGTCCGAGGACTGGCCCAGCAAAGGCGAGGTCGTCTTCCACAACGTGTCGTTGATACACCACACGCAGAGGGAGCCAGTAATCTCCAGTCTAAACTTGAGGATCCCGGCAGGCCAAAAGGTGAAGATCGCGAAGAGAAAAATTATAAATTATTATTCAATTGTCTCTTGCAGATTGGCGTCTGCGGAAGAACCGGAAGCGGCAAGTCCTCCGCGATGATGGCGCTCTTCAGGTTACTGGAAATCGTTCAGGGTAGAATCATGATTGACGGAATCGACGTTCGTCGAGTGCCCTTGAGGGTTCTTCGATCCCGGCTCTCGGCGATTCCTCAGGACGTGATCATGTTCGGTGGCACCATTCGGTAAATTCTACTTTATCCCTTTCCCGTCTCTTGTGAAAAGATAATCACGAAGACCGAACAATTTTCAGTGAGAACTTGGATCCCCTCTGCGAACACGACGATCGAGATCTTTGGAACGCTTTGGAGGTCGCTCAGATCAAGGACGCTGTGGTCTCCCACCCTGAAGGACTCAGTAAGATGATCGAATTAACGTTTTATCGACCGAGAAATTTTATTCAGCCTCTATTAACCAATAAAAAACCACATCCCCTCTATAAAATACCTCCAAAAATAAAAAATCTGATGGTTTCTGGGCTCCTAGTTCAAAGGGAGCGTGGTTATATGGCTCCCCGCTCAGAGAGGCGTGGTTACGGGGCTCCCCACTCTGAGGGGGCGTGGTTACGAGGCTCCCCGCTCAGAGGGGCGTAGCTATGGGGTTCCCCACTCCAAGTGGGCGTGGTTTCGTGGCTCTCCGCTCAGAGAGGCGTGGTTACGGGGCTCCCCACTCTGAGGGGCGTGTTTACGTGGCTCCCAACTTGGCAAGAACCCAAGCACTGCCTTCTAAATAAATTTTCACCCGTGGAACTACTACGCCCACGATTTCCAAGCACTTTCCAGTAAACTAACTGCGATTTTCTGTGAAATCAGATTTCGAAGTTCGAGAAGGCGGAGAAAACTTCTCTTCAGGTCAACTGCAGCTGCTCTGTATGGCCCGTGCAATCCTTCGAAAATCATCAATCATTGTACTGGATGAAGCAACCAGCGCGCTGGACGCGGCCACCGAAAAGTCGCTCTTGAAAACGATGTCGGCCTCGTTTAAGAACAGAACTGTGATCGTTATCGCGGTAATTCCACGTTGCTACACATCTTATCTCTCTTGAAGCTCTCAACAGAACAAACACAACGGCTTTCTTCCCATTTCCAGCACCGCGCGGCGGCCCTGCTCGACTGCGATCGAATAATCGTGATCCACGAGGGCAAGATCGTCGAGGAGGGCTCTCCGATGGATCTATCCGGACGACGGGGCGGGTTCTTCGCGAATATGCTGAAGTCTAACGAAAGGAGCGAGGATGTGGCCCATTGAACAGCAAGGAATGACCGCAGGAAGGCTGGTTGTTCTGTTCGATCGCGCGGAGTATTTATTTTTGATAAGCTTGATAAGGAGCACGTGGTGAAATGCGTTGTCACTTTTGTATGTCGTATTAAAATGGTCGTTGATCGACTATGTATTCTTCTTTTGTATCTTGGGATCGATTTATTGACACTTTCGCACCCTGATGTTTGAATCCGTAGGAAATTCGTAGGAGATCGATGATGGGAGGAGTGGTCAGTGACCAGGAACAATGATACTTCTTGTAGGCATCTATGGATTCGTTTTCAGTTCGAAGAGAGTCAAGGCAAGAAGAAGTGGTCAAAGACATCATTTTCGTTTTGTCAGACTGAGGAAAACGATTGCTCTTGGTTAAAGAAAGTAGAAGTGGTCAGTGACCAACGAAAATCGCTCTTGATGAAAGAACATAGAAGAAGTGATCAGTGACCAAGGAAAAAAGCCATTGATTAAAGAAAATAGAGTGGTCAGTGACCAAAGGCATCGTTTTCTCTGGTACCGTTGATCGCCTCGCTTCGAATTCAAGTGAGATTAAAGAAACAAATGGTCACTGACCAAATGCTGACTGATCATCGGTCGCTTCGCCTCAAATTCAAAGGAAACCGAGGAGAGAGGTGGTCAGTGGCCACAAACGTAATCGGAGACGCAACATCCACTCGAGACAGCGATCACTCGTAGAAAAAATGTGTCGATAATCAAAACCGATGATCTGTCGAAAGTTGGGGCGAATGGAAATATACCTTTCGATCCCGTTCCGGCGAGAACGTATCGATCGCGGCCAGTCCACGTGTATCCGACGAAGAGCCGCGGCGCGCCGACGGACGGCGCGCGGCGGCCAAGGTGCCAAACGATAATAATTACCAATACCCCCACGGCAACACGGTATCACACGCCACGATGGAAAACGTGCGCCCGTTTTTCTGCCAGTGGCATTGAGACCGGCCTGTCGATAACACGCGGCCGTTCGCGAGCGAAAGTCCACCGAATTCGCGGCGACAACACGTTTTTCCACGCAGAGTTTCGCGCGTTCACCGGTTCTCGGCTTTTCTCGGGGTCCACAGCATGTCACCGGAAACGCCTAGTTGTCCTCCGTGCGTCCCTGCCCCGCGTCTATGACGAACTCTTCGCGCCGCGTGAGTGCACAACATCCGGAAAACGATGAACATTTCTAAGTTAACTTAGAGCTACGGTGCACGCAGAAGTTTCCGGTCGGACAGGATCCTCGAGATGATCCAGATAATTCTTGACCGAGTGGTTTCGTTTGTCTTTCGCTTAGCGTCACCTTCGATTTCCTTGGAAACGACAAGGTTGAATTTATTTACGAGGTGATCGACAAAATTTTTCACTGGTTCGCTTCGTCTGCTTTATTTATTTCAATCGAAAGTGAATGGTAGCCAATGGAAAAAATTAAAGAATTTATTCTATAAACTCTAAACAATCAAAGGACACATCTGTCTGCGACAACTGTCTGGAAACTCCTGCAAGCCGCGGTAACTTCTCCGGACCCGGCTTTCTAATTATCGCGAATGATCGGCTAGATCGTGATTGGCAACGGACGATGAATCTCGAAAGTCGACTTACCGGCTGTCGGAGAGTTTCCTAAGACCAGGAAGAGGAAGAGGAACGTTTTTCCAAGAAGATACCGTTTCGAAATCTGTTCGAGCGAGAGACCAAGGACTACCGAGAGTGAGTACTTCCGGTAGCGAGGCCATAGCGTCCTCTCGCCTTCCCGAGTACGTGTGCATTCGCGAAAGCAATTAATTGAAACGTTCGTGAATTCACGTTTCGACCGAGCAACTTGAGGGAAACAACGCGCGCAGTTTGACGTTTTGGGCCAGCCTGGATCAGTATTACAACCCGATACAGTCAAAGGTATAAACCTTCTCCCTCATCTTGGTAATGATTAGACTGCGGATTTTATGGTGAAAACGAATAAGTGCGTTAGTTTCAGCTTATTAAAAGCAATGAAAGTTCAACGTGGCTCCCGTTTCTTTCTTCAGTCTAGTAATTATGTTGATAAAGGTTGAAATATGCAATCATCTTCGAAAGACTGGGCTCACAACCAGCTGCAAACGAATATGTTACTTAATCGCGACGGTCATAAAGAAATTAGAAATTATGATCGAGTCGGAGGAAATTCGCGGAAAAATAAATGAGATCATTAGCATAGATAGTACATTTTTACTGGCTTATCTGCTCAATCCTGTTGTGCTCTTCAAGGCCTTTTCTACTTGTTTACAATCAAGTTTCCTTAACCCTATTGCTTTATATATTTTATTCAAGATCGTCACGTCGAACTGTTAAAAATTCAATGTATCCGATTAAACTCGAAACTTGTTTTCACGCTTCGCGCAGACTATGAAAAATCGTAGACGAATCACCGTTTTCCAGCTGCGTCACCTCGCAAGTAGAGCGCCACGGTTTTTTGCGCGATCTTTGAATCATTGCGAGCAAACTGTAGCCGTCCGACGACTTTTCTTAGTCACGTCAATTAAGCGTTAATATAATATTTCGCTCGTCGGAAAAGCTGCTCGGTCACGATCGAGCGCGCGTCAAGTTCATCAACGATGAGAATAAAGAGGAGCATTCGATAAACGAACGGCGATAATGCCGGGCGCAGGCGATAAGAGGCGCAGATAAGAAAAATGGAAAACCGGCGGTTGTTCCCATCTTTCAGGAAACGGCCGCGAAAAACCGCAGCCTCGTTCGACGAGCGTAATCGATCCGACAATAATTTTCCGCCGTGAACGACTAATTGCCGATCACCGTTCCCCCTTTTATCATTACCGCGATCCTAACTGTTTCGTGACGCACGTTGACGCGCTTCAAGTTCGATGAATGCTTCGTTACCAGACCGCGGAACTTTACCTATGCGCTTACGGCTACCGGAAATTGTCAAAAAATGCTATGATATAAAATTCCACGGAATACGATTTAGATTTATCTCGGATCTACATACAAGGGTCCACTGCAAGTTTATTTGTTTCCGCGTTCCTGAAGTTTGCCGACAAAAATTGAAAATTCCATAAACATCCGCTCTGAATAAAATGTGACAACTTTTGGAAACGTATGTAGAAATTTTAAGACGTAACAGAATTGAGATGAAATTGATCTAGTCGACGAAACAAAAAAGATCGGCGCAGAAGCGTTAAACCGAAGTATTTGCAGTGATTTCCACGATAATAGAACGGCCCGTTTCGAAGAGTATCCGGTGATAATGAGAATGTCGAGTGAAGTCACCGTTTCGAGGTCGATTTCAGAATGCGAGCGGACCTTGGGAGCGTCGGAGGACTATTAAAATTCATATCTTCGGCGCCGGATCTCCGTTCGAGAGAACGGAGTCAATTCAAATTCGATATTACGCGGTGCTCGCAGGAAAATTATTCCCGGATCAAGGAAATCTCGTGATCGGATTCAATTTAAAAAAAATTGCGTCGGATAATGCTGCGAACCGGAAACAGGATAGTTAAGAGTAACACGTAACGAAATTGAGACGGCCTACCAAAAAACAAAGCAAACCGGTCGAAATGAAAAATCGTGTGGAACACGTGGTATCTGTCGTGGCGTTCCTAGATAAACGACGTGATCTCACCTGAAATGTTATTATTGCTGTTGTGGTTGTATAAGCAGCTCGTTACCCGAGGGCCACGCTGGCACGACGGTTTTGAGAGTTTCAAGGTGGAGAGTACCACGAAACAAAAGCGGCCATAACGCGTTAGTATGCGGCGCGGTTGAATAATATTCCCTTCCCGATGCAATTCCAGCGAATTTGGACAAAATCGGATTCAAAATCAAGGAACTTTCGATAGGAATGAGGTAGAGCGATGAAATTTTTTTGAAATTAAAGCTCAAACTTTGTAGAATATTTTGAGACCAAATTTTGGTCCAAAATACAAGTTTTGAGACCAAATTTGAAATCAGCGTGAAAAAATCTATGGGAAATGATGTATACCATGTTAAAAAAAAATTTTTTTCTGCGCGTAGTATTGGAAAAACCAAACTTTTCTTGAATCGGACGGATTTCTGCACGTTTAATGAATTTTCTCAAGGTTAAAAAACGTTCGTACCACAATATCCCTATTTTTCCTATATTCTGTAAAGTTTGAGCTTTAATTTAAACAATTTTCTTCGCTCTACCTCATTCCTGTCGGAAGTTCCTTGATTTTGAATCCGATTTTATCCAAATTGCCACTGCGCGCCGCACAGTGCGGACAAACGGCCTGTTTTTTTTTATTTATTTTATTATTAAAAATTAACAAATTTATTTTTAAAAAGTAACAAGTTTAGAACAAAATTAATAATAAATTAACCATATTTAAAATTAACAACAATAAACTCAAACAAATTATAATACCAGTGGAGAAAATGAATAAACTTAACAAAATGCTATGCTATTAAACTATAATAAGTAATGTATCCGAATATGCATGAATCTCAGCATATATTTTGCCGTTTTTGTTTTACGTTAGTTTGAAGTTTTACATGCAGTTAACAAATAAAACCACCGTTGAAAATTTGTACAAAAAATAAATCTACTTTATTAAATGTATAAGTAATGCATATTCCTTGGTAAGAACTTTCCGTTACACAGAATTATTATTGTATATATTATATTAACTCATTTACAGTTAATATAACAGTTTTCGATTTCTGGCACATTAGAGAGTGCCTCCATGGGCAAATTTTTCTACAAAAAATCTAAATTTGGTTACTAACGCATATGCAATGGTAACTAGTCAGAAAAAAATAAAATTTAACAATAAAATTACTAAGTTGAAAAACAGAAAAATTATTTTCATGCATAAAAGACATCGTTAAATGATTTCTGAATGAATATGCAGTTCTGCCGAAGGAAATTTTCGTGCATCGTCAAATAAAAATGTAGCGAGATACGCCGACTTGTCAGCGCCGTGCGCCGACCTGTTTAACGAAAAGAGAATAGGTCTCGTTAGATAAGACGACAGAGTGCGTGTACCTGCCTGTTGACACTGCGTCTCATTGTTATCGGCTAGATAAGATTTCTGCGTCTTTGTCGAACTTGAGGCCTCAGTTTTCCGCGCGAATCCACCGAGTGCGGCTCACCGGGTTCGCCGAAAATTGCACACCCCTCGGGAGCAACGCAACCGATCCTATTCCGAGCGAGTTTCTCCTGTTTCCAGGACGCGGGAGAAGAGGAATCCGAGGCTGTCGTCCGCCATCGACGTTCGCCGTTCAATCTGAGAGGTGAGTTGCCGAAAACGTTGTCCGAATTCGTCGTAATTCGCCGACGGATCTCGGAGAATGAGACGCTGGTATGTCGGTGGTCTTCGGAGGCTTTTATCTTTCGGCGATATCGGTGGCCATCTTGGGGCCAGATAGCATCGCGATCGATAGCGGTTCGCGATCCAGTTGCATTCACAACGGCCGCGCGATTAGGTAATGTCGTTTTGCAATCGAAAGTTTGGAACGCGGTGCGTCGTCGAGGAACATCGTCGTCGAGGAAAAAAGTTCTCGAAGCCGAGGCGTTCGACGCGTTCCCCGGCCGGGTTCGTCCGTGATAAAGCGATCCGAGAGCAAACAAAGCAATTAGCGGGCCGGGGCCGCGATAACGAAACGAAAATATTGCCCGGAGAACGGAAATAGACGGCGAACCTCGGGCAGACGTCTCCCGAAGGAATCGGGCTCGCGTAATCGCCACGACCACGTGGACCAACCGGTTGCCTGCCGATTAATTACGCCACGGCCGATTAAACGCCGCTCGATTAACGACCACGCACGTTCGAACGTTCGGAACAATCGAGCAGATCGGCGCCGCGAATGGTTTCTTAATTACTGATCGGGATCGAGTGCGTATTTTTACCGTCGAACGGGACGCTTATGAGCTGCTCTTGATTAGGTAGCTCGAACCGGGCTGGATTTTATGCCGTGGGCCATCGGTGTTTTATTAATTTTGGAACTCGGTGCGCGTGAAGAGTGGATCCTCCGGTACCCCCTTCTAATTAGTTAATCAGTGGTAAATAACCATTAAATAAGATTCGACAGACTGCGAAATTTTCAAAGAAGTGCAAAAACTCGAGAGAATTCAGTACGATTTTTCTTTGGATCGAAAACAGCTGTTAAAAATAGAACTTCGCTTCATTCCACTTTGTCGATTATTCTATTAATAGATCCACTTATTCTACTAAATGCCAATCTATACTTCACCTCACTATAGGTTCGAAAATCTTTTTACACGGTGGTTACACGTAAAAATAGAACCGCACTGATTGCATTCGGAAAGAATCAATTGCTCTCGAGATAAAATGTCGGTCGACGTGTCGAGGTACATTTCTGTGACATGCAAGACCGTCTGTATGTTCCAAAGTGCAGTACGTACGACTTTCTAGAAAGAGTAGGTTCACGGAAATCGATGATACACATTATCACTTTGATTGACAGCGAGAGGACGAGAGATTTCCTTAATCGGGAATCGCGATCGCGATAATAAGCTAATAACGTCAGCGGCTCTGTTAATTCGAAGCAATTGTCAGTCGGACGGGTACAACAACAACACCGCTCGCTCGCTCGCTCGTTCCGCCATTGTGCAACGGGAATTACGAAACAATCGCGGACGCGGGCGCGTGCACGTTCACGGAGAATCGACGACAGGATTGCGTAACGGGGAAAAAAGTAAGAGAAAATTTTCGCAAAGAATGGACAGGCACGCGCCGGTCGGAGAGAAAATTTTAGCGGCGGATAGAATTACGCGGGGCTTAATTACTCGGTCGCCTAACGAGACCGGAAACGCTCGATCGAAACTAACGTGGCGCAGTTAGATCGAATCGCGACGGAAACGAACGATTTTCCGGTTACCAGCTGATTCGCCTTGTCTCCACGCTTTGATTACTATCTCTGAGAATATTAGATCATTATTATGGAAAAATAACCGAATTTGAGCAGAAACAGAATCGAGTAATATTGATGTGGACCACATGTCCTGAAAGTTTCATAATTTTTTGAAACAGGAGGTCCGAAGTACCCCTACTCCAAATTGAAGCCACCGAATGGCAAAATGAAAATTCAATTTAGGAACACTTTTGACCTCCTTATCCGGCTATAGTACTCCTTTCAACAAATATAGTGAATTCTCGATATATGTCAACAGCACGGGTCTCGCCAGAGTCGTGTATCGTCCAGGAGACATATCTAGTGTGCCTTATCGAGCATTCTTTCTCGAGAATTTCTCGAGAAATTTTTATAGTTGATTATCTCTCATTTCTGAGAAATTTCAGTACTTCTCGAGAAATTTGAATCTAGGAAAATCCTTATGGATCTCGTTTATTTTATAACATATAAATTCTTGAATTCTCTTAAATTCCATATCCACTGAATTTTCGAAATTAGTTCGTACAGACGCTCCAGAGCACGGTCACGAGTCTCCAACAAACACGGTAAACAATGTTTGGGAAGAACCTGTTCGCGATGGTTAATCAAACACCCTTATCACTCTCTTAATACCTCGGAGACCGAGTTCTACGTGCCGAGTGTTACCATTTCACAAAATATGTCAGTATCTTCTCTCTTCCCGTGTCCTTAAGGGGGCCGGCAGCCATTTGGCCTTGACTGTCACGCAATGTTACGCTGTGCCTTTTTTTCTAGACATTTAACGTCTTAAATAAGTAAGTAATCAATTAAAAATGCATACCACCGTGTTTGTACATGTCTCTCCTACGTCTGTATAGAGCCTTTTCTTCGATACGAACACTAAATCTCTCGAAATTAAGAGAATCTCTCGGCGGCAGCCATCTTGTGACGTCGTACTTGCTTCAGAATTCGAACTTTCTGCCGAATATTACAAATTATTCCACGATGAGGTAGAAATTCTCAATTTGGGCTCCATACAGACGTAGATTGGACTCTTGGGAAACACAATTGACCACTTCTAAACCGCTCATTGCAATATTGAAGCAGCAGTTTGTCCAGATTTTGACCGTTGCATACGTATATGGATTTCAAACCATGTCGGCCCCCTTAAAGACGCGCTTCTATCTCGCAGACCAAACAGATTTCGCGTTGAAAAGAACTTTTCATTAACGTTCCGAGCGAAGAAAACCGACCGACGGAAACGCTGAGAGGGGACACGGGGTCAGGTCCGCGTTGCGTTACAGGGGAAGGTTTAATTTTTCACCAGCGAGCGAAACGCTCGGATTCGAGTTTCCTTCGCGAAGATGAGCAAAGAAATCGACGGTATCGTTCCGCCAGTGATAAGATCGATCGCATACTTCGTTGACTCGACGTTCGCGACGAACCGCTCGACAATAATAATAATAATCGGACCGAATTACGTAAGGAAACTCGCGCTCCGAACATTAGCACTGTCCTTTACAATTGCCGTAAACACGGTGGCATTGCAATTTACAGAACAGTGCAACAGAAAGGACAGTTACAAAACGGATCAGACGGTACACCGCGTGGCGTACGAATTTTCAATATAGCATTTTCGAAACGTGAAACACAAGAACGTAGTCACAACCGCGATTAGTAAACTGCGGATTTTATGGCAAAAGTTAATAAGTCTGGTACTGAAAATTAATAAGACATAGATAATTTTTATTTCGCATAAATATTCGCGAACTATCTGATAGCTGGCGAGAAATGATGGAACAAAAAATTAATGGTTGTGATTATTAAACTGTATGCGTTTGAAAATGAGCGGATAAAAAATAGGCAAAAATTTTTAATCCTTAAGAGAATAAATTTCAAAGTTTTATTTTTCCTAAAGATTTAGTGGTTCGGTGCAATCTTTTCGACTCCACCGAAAATATGCAAGAAAATTCGTGTTGTAAAATGGCCCACCACTTTGGCGACGTTCGATAACAATAATAACGACGTCCTTCGGCAGACTCGATAATCAAACCTCGCGAAAGGTTTTCATTCAGAAAATCTCAGCGCCAAGCTGAACAGCCCCGCCGATCGGACGGACCGATCCATAGATCGTTATCTGCGCATTTTTCGCGGGAGACGTCGGTCGATCGTCCCGCGAAAACGCGTCCGCGTCCTCACCGTGAGAATGTGCTAATTCGCAATGACGTAAGCGGTCAGTGTATACACGTGTGTATATACGTGTATAGCTACGTGTATATCGTGCACTGTACGTCATTAGCATAAGCATGTGACCATCGAGTAAGCTAAACGTGCCACGTGCTCGCTCGAAACTTCCGTTTACGGCGCTATCCGCGAGTCGACGATCCCAATCGCGTGTCCAGGATCGAGAGGATCGCTTGATCGATCCTCGGGACTCCGGCGCACAGTGGGCTGAAACTTTGTAGAATATGGGAAAACGGGGAGATTGTGGTACGAACGTTTTTTAACCTTGAGAAGATTCGTTAAACGTGCAGAAATTCAAGAAAACTTTGGTTCTTCCAATACCACGCGCGGAAAAAAATTTGTTTAAACATGCTATACATCATTTCCCATAGATTTTTTCACGCTGATTTCAAATCTGCTCCCAAAATTTGTCTACGACGATTTGTCTCTAATTTCTCAGGATTTTGCAAAAAATAGATTTTTCTCACAAAAACTAATGAAATCATTTTTTCGTCGAAATGATAGGACGGTAATAATCTCCCTATTTTTCCCATATTCAACGAAGTTTGAGCTTTATTTTCAAAAAAGTTTCATCGCTCTACCTGATTCCTATCGAAAGTTCCTCGATTTTGAATCATGCCGACTGTGCGGCGCCGATCGGTGTTGCATAGAAATCGGCTCTCACTAAGTGAATTACCGCGTGCAATTAACGGGGACGAGCGAGCGTCGCTGGTGCAAACATTTGCACCGGTTTTCGCCGGCGCTCGTCATAATAAAGGACGCAATAAAGCAATTCCGTTGCGGCGGCTCGACAACCGGCGATGTTATCTTAATTAACGTGACGGACAATCGGCGAGCGAGGAGTTCGCGTCAGATAATGCCGCTCCTTCGATCGTCGACGGGGGAAAAGTATTTACGCTCGCGTTTCGGCGAGAGAGATCCGCGCGGAAACGAGGAGAGAAAAACCGGCGCGGCTTCGTCTGACGCGGAGGTGTTCCCTGGGTTTCAGGTGTGAAACGAGTCTGCCATCGACATGCATCGGACGAGGACTGCAAGATGAGGTTCTCGTGCTTCCCGAGGCCAAACATCCTGGGACAGAGTCGTAGCATCAATCTCCCCACTCTGCCTGGGAACGACAACTCGAACAATATCGCCTTCGTGAGTATGATCAGCAGTTTTTCAAACGGAACACGGTTGTCTAATAATTCTTTCCTGTTATCCGAGCGCGTCACTCAACGGTGCGCTGCCTGTTGAATATTACAGTGGCCGATTAAATTAGTAGAGGCGCTTGCGTAAGTCGGCCAGTTCATGTCAATAACGAACTGATCGATCCTATTCAAATTCTACATTAAAATAGAGATCCCAAAATTTGTTTACAATTATAAGTAGCATACCAACACCGTTGAATTTTCACAATCCCTTCACTGTTTTACATTTCATCTACTTTTCCACGTGTACGTGAAATCTGCCTAAATCGAGCCAAACGATGCCGTAGGATAAACAATTTTCCGTTTGTTGCAGACCGGAAGCTACAGGCAACCTGCGGAATCAGACCTGAGCTACGGCGTGGTGAGTAATCGGTGGAGTACAGTGATTTCTCTATATATGTCGCCGAGGCCTCCATAATAAACGTCGCGGAATTGTATATTGTTACTACCACATTTGACCTTGCATGACCTTCAATGATAACTCGTTGAATTCGTCTCAACATTGGCTATCACATCGCGGTAAAAGAAAACATAGCATTCCATTTAGAAAAATAGAGTTGACCTTGAAATCTCCTCTATTCCTCCACCCACGCAGAAAATGTTTGCGTCACAATATGTCCCCCTCTATACCGTGTAAGTTTTCTATACAACATTTCTTCATATTATTACAAATAACGGCAATACTCAAACCGGACATAGTTATTGCCACATCCTGTATATCGAGAATTCACTGTACTGCTATAATTAGCTGCACAAGTGTCGAGTGCTTATCCCTAATTGCGCGATATAGTTTAATCTACCTCTTAGCTGTTCATCTGCACAGCGATATAGCATGAAGAACTGATTCGTGTAAACGCATAGCTGCTCGATACGGCTAATGATTGTTTGTTTAATTATTTGTGTAATCCTGTGTTCAGATACGTCCCTTACCCAGCGCAGCAGTGACCAATGGGACGAAACCACTTTCGAACACCGGCGCGACGTGCAAACGTCCGCCGCCGCCCACGCAAAATCATAGTACTCTGCCCACGCACGAGGAGAATGATCAAGAAGATGCGAGGAGCGCGAGCGACGCTGACCAACCTGTCAGCAACCCCAGGGGTGGCGTTATCGGTAGAACGCCTACGCCACCCACTGCGCCCACCCCTGTTTACGACAAAGATGCCAAGTAATGCTGGATATCATTAACGCTTCAATCACCGGGAACCAATTAGCGCCCATTATCTACCGGCAGTAATCCCCTAATTTTTGAAAGTCCACTCATTACCGGCGATTAGACTTGGATCAGAGTAAAAACGATTTAGTTAAAATAGCAAAAACATTGGAGGAACGTTAAACTATTGTTATGTAAAAATCTGAATCGTCTGAAATGGCTGACTATAGAATGACTCATGATCAAGATTGCATTAGTCGCAAGAGTTTATTTGTCTCTGTTATCTTTACTATCAGCGTTCGTTGAAATTTCGATCTTCTGAATCTTTGTAGATCACTCGATCGAGCAAATATCACTTGAACTTGTCGAATTGACGTTGAAGAAAATTCGTAAATTAAAATCACACGTTTCTGAAAACTGTGTTACCGCAAACTAAAACAATTTTTAATAGTGTCTAATACAGTGATCTAACAGTGATCTCTCTATATACAGTTACTCGTTTTAATATTCGGACACTATGGCTTTTGCGAAATTAAAGCTTTACGTATTTACTTGAAATGTGGTTATCGAATTTTCTGGTCCGTAACTTGTTGAAGCACATATTCTAGTTTACAAATATGTAAAATTAATTACTTTATTTTTTATTGTTTTCCACATAATAAATCATAAACGAAATTAGACTCAATATTGGTGTCGACATCTAGTATATTTCGCCGTTTATTCGCTTTAGAAGGTCCGCTTGTAAACTCCTTATGATTGTTTGTAAACACCAAGAGTGTGCAGCAATTCGGTTAGCTTCTGGTAGTCAGTTTCATAATAGATTCCATCGTTTCTACACGCATTTGTGAAAATGGCTCGCAAAAGTAGAAATACCTCATTCAACATTCGACAACTTGTTATATTTCACCGCGAAAAAGGGAAATCATACCGGGAAATTGGGAAGTTGTTAAGTAAAAGTACCGTCGCGGATATTATAAGAAGATATAAACATGAAGATCGCATTAAATCTATTCCTCAAAAGGGACGCCCGCGTCTTCTTGACAATCGTGATAAGCGTGTAATTATTCGAAAAGTAAAGATCAATCCAGGATTAAGTGCCCCTAATTTAACAGCAGAATTGGCTGCGGAAACTGGAAAGAAAGTGCACGTGGATACAGTTCGCAATGTTTTAAAAGATGCTGATTACAATGGTAGAGTGGCTCGTAGAAAACCATACATAAACGAGATCAATCGAAAGAAACGCATAGCATTCGCTAAAGAATTTATTTCTAAAACACAATCATGGTGGAATGATGTGATTTTTGCGGACGAAAGTCAATTTCATGTTTCTGGGTGTAGTAGACGAAAATTAGTGTGGCGTAAACCAAATGAACAATTAAAAATAAAGAATATGATACCGTCGGTGAAACACGGTGGCGGAGGCTTGATGGTATGGGGCTGTATTTCAACTGCTGGAGTAGGAGAGTTAGTTTTCGTTGAAGGTATTACGGATAAGAACAAATATTTAGACTTATTGAAGCAAAATTTATTAAAAAGTGCAACGAATATGGGTATACGCGACAGTTTCAAGTTCTACCAGGACAACGATCCGAAACACAAATCGAGAATAGTTCAGGAATATTTATTGTATGCTTGTCCGAAAGTGCTACATCCTCCACCACAATCACCGGATTTAAATCCAATTGAGAATTTGCGGGACTTATTGGATCGTAATATTACGACAACGCCTATAAAAACAAAAGAAGAATTAAAAATACGACTGAGAGAAGAGCGGAGACGCATTACTCAAAATTACTTAAGTAAAGTAATTTCAAATATGCCGACACGGTTGCAACATGTTATTAGACAACAGGGATATCCCACAAAATATTAAAATTATTATAATTTTATTCTTATGTATTTCTAAATAGGAAAAAACGTTATGTAATGTTAAGTGTCCGAATATTTTTTCGACACCGATATTGGGTCTAATTTCGTTTATGATTTATTATGTGGAAAACAATAAAAAAATAAAGTAATTAATTTTACATATTTGTAAACTAGAATATGTGCTTCAACAAATTACGGACCAGAAAATTCGATAACCACATTTCAAGTAAACACGTAAAGCTTTAATTTCGCAAAAGCCATAGTGTCCGAATATTAAAACGAGTAACTGTATGTCGCCACGGGCTGGACGATGAACGTCGCAGAATTATCCCCACTACCGCGGGGTACACTCCATGAGGGGTCGCGAATACACGACGCTGGCAAGACCCGTGTTGTTGACATATATCGAGAGGTCATTGTAGACGCTAAGCTCCGGGATTTCTATTCTAGTTCTGACAGATGGATCCTAATGAGAATCTTCTTTGCAGGAGCCGTGAGCTGATCAAGAGGGCCATTTTGCAGAATGAGTTCCTCGGCAACCTCGAGGAGAACCAGGTGAACGCGGTGGTGTCCGCGATGTACCCTAAGGAGATACCGTCGAACACCTTGGTGATCCGAGAGGGAGACATGGGTACGATTTACAAATTCTCTCAGGGTGGGCACTAGATACTGAACTTTCATTCGTCGATTCTTCAGGGTCGCATCTCTATGTCTCGGCGGAGGGCAAGTTCGACATCTACCAGGGCGACAACTTCCAGACGAGCTTCGGCCCAGGGGTCGCCTTCGGAGAGATCGCTCTGCTGTACAATACCAAACGACTTCGTACGATCAGCGGTAAGTTAGCAACAGCATTGCTTCAGATCAGAGTCTTCCCAAACTTCAGGATCCCGATTCCGATTGCGGATCTTTATGCAAAAATTGTTCGCCTGAATCGCAACAAACTCGAGTGAACTAGAAAATCTTCGCAATGTCGCGCGACTGATTCGGTACTGGCAGAGAGGGGGTAACCGTTTCCCCTCCATTCGAGTCACTTCCCCTGATCTCGCAACTCTCGGTTCACTCGTCAATAAAGTTGCATCCAATTTCCAGTGAAGAAAGCTGGGAAAGTATGGGTGCTGGACAGGTCCGCGTTCCTCACCATCATGATGAAGACAGCCCAGGAGAGGATGGACGGCAACATCAGGTTCCTGCGGCAGGTGTCCGTTCTCCAGAAGCTACCTGAGCCGAAGGATCACCTGCTCGCCAAGATCTCCGACCTGTTACACCTGGTACGTCTCGTTGATACACGAAACGGAAAAACTAAATTCTAAAAACTGAATCCCCGTTTCTTTTTCGTCCTCTTTCCAGGAGTTCTTCCTCTCCGGCGCGAACATCGTAACGCAAGGCGAGAAAGGTGACAAATTCTACATAATCAGCGGCGGGAACGTCAGGATCACGAAGAACACGGAACACGGCGGCGAGGAGGAACTGGTGGTCCTCGGGAAAGGTCAGTACTTCGGGGAGAAGGCCCTCTACGACGACGAGGGTGAGAATCGACGGCAGGCGAACGCTATAGCTCTTGCGCCGGGAGTCGAGTGTCTGACCTTGGACCGAACGTGAGTTTTAAATCGGTCGGGTGCTTCGCTCTCTCGAATTCGGAACGAGATTTCGCTGATCGAAAATTTAACGCCTCAGCTCGTTTCTGAACTACCTGGGCGGTCTCGACGAAATTCGAAACAAGGACTGGATAGAGGAGTACGAGAAGCAGAAGCGATCTTTGACGCCGAAGAACTGGACCAACGAATACTCGAACATCACTTTAGGCGACTTAGAGACGAGGGGCACTTTAGGGGTCGGAGGGTTCGGCAGGGTCGACCTGGTCACCCTGAAATCGGACCGTGACAAGAGCTTCGCGTTGAAGAAGCTGAAGAAGAAGGTGATGGTCGAGCAACAGCAGCAGGAACACGTGTTGAACGAGAAGCATATCATGCAGGCTTGCGACTCGGCGTTCATATGCAAGTTGGTAGATCAGTATACTCTGTCGATCGGTACGATCGAAAGGGGATCCTTCGATTTACGGTTCTGTGCTCTTCCAGGCTCTATAAGACGTACAAGGACAGCAAGTACGTGTACTTCCTGATGGAGGTCTGCCTCGGCGGAGACGTCTGGACGACCCTTCAGAAGAGAAGATACTTCGACGACGCGACCGCGCAATTCATGGTGGGCTGCGTGGTGGAGGCTTTCGATCATCTTCACTCGCTGAACATAGTGTACCGGGATCTGAAACCGGAGAACCTGATGTTAGACTCTCGCGGATACTTGAAGCTGGTAAGTGGAGGCAGTGGAAGATACCAGTGCCCGTTTAGAAGTGGATGTTGGTTTCATTGGCTGTTCTTCCAGGTTGATTTCGGCTTCAGCAAGAAGATAGGACCCTCGAAGACGTGGACATTCGCAGGCACGCCGGAGTACGTGGCGCCGGAAATCATCCTGAACAGGGGGCACGACAGGTGAGTGATCCGAACAAGGGATCTAAAAGAAAGATTGCCGGTTTTAAAAAAACGATGATCTATGAAAAAGGGCGGTGGACTACTGGGCCCTCGGGATCCTAACTCACGAGCTACTGGTCGGCAAACCACCGTTTCGTGCCGCCGATCACATGACCACCTACAACAAGATCTTGAAGGGTATCGAGGTGGTGGGGATACCGAGCACGGTCAGCAAGAACGCGAGCAACCTGATCAAAAAGCTCCTTCGTGTGAGAGCCTCTGAACGCCTCGGATACCAACGGAACGGCATACAGGACATACGGGATCACAAGTAGGTCCCTGAATCGTGGGATCATTCGCGGCGATCCATCTTCTGCGGATATTGATCGAATTACTATTTTGCAGATGGTTCAACTCGTTCAACTGGCAGAGCTTGCAGAAACTAACGATGCCAGCGCCGATCGTGCCAACGGTACGTTAATTGACACGGAGCTGCTCAACACGAGCACAGCTACGGGCAAGCGACTTGGCCAGATGAGGGGAGGGAGCACGAATCGAGGGGAAAAAGGTCACCCTCTACCCGCCGTTACCGGAATATGCGCGGCAGAGACGTGGAGGAGGGGAATAGCGCGGTAGAAGGGGAAATCGGAGTGGGGGAACAAGTCGCTGGCCACGTAGCTGTGACAAAGCGCGTGGCAAACGCAGCCTTGCCCGCAGGGGCGTGGCTTCGCTGCCCCTACGAGCGGAACAGCTGTGCCGCTAATCTGTTGCCAATACTGATCAGTAGACTGCGGTTATCGTTAGCCGAAATAAAAATTGTCCGCATCAATTGTAAGATACGAGGGTCAAGTAGAATGTTCATTCTCTTTGTAATAACTTTAATAAGAGGAGAACATTGATTATACTCTTTCAATCTTTCCGCTATTTTAAATTTCACACATTTTTGCTGCAAATATTATTCTCTCAGTGCTAACTCCTAATTCTTGCAACTTCTGCAGACAATTGTTATTTCACACAAAGACCGGCAGTTTGTTAGTCAGGAGCGAAACCGGCAGAATCCAGGAAACAGTTTATCAACACTTCCAGGTGCGGAATCAAATCGACACGAGGAACTTCGAGAGGTACCCGCCGGACAACAGTGTGCCTCCGGACGAGTTCTCCGGATGGGACGCGCAATTCTAAAGAGGATGAGCCGATGACAATGGCGTGCGGCTTATCCGGCAATCGAGTGATAAGAGCGGCAACCTTCGCGGACCGAATAAAAGAATCCGTCACCGACAACAGGATCGTCCGATATCAGATTAATTATTGTCATCGTGGAATGCATCAATACACGAGGCATTCCGTTGCAAGCTTGCCAACCGACCCGCCTCACGAGAAAGCGGACTGTAATCAACGTTCTCTACGGCAGCATTCGGACCAACTTGTAACCGCGTTAATTGTACCGATAACAAATTTATACTTAATAAAGGAAAATCTGAAAATCTGCCCTTGTGCCTTCGATTCGACGCAAACAAACCTGTCGCAACTATCGTCTACTACAACACAACGAATCCGATAGCCACCCCGGAGAAAAATCGTATTACATGATTTTGTATGTTCCTTCGACGATAGCGCGTTTATCGACTGCACTCGTCATCGTGATCTACTCATAGCCAGATAGCGCGATGCAGTTGAGATAAGGCTAACAACGTTCCCGATGAACCTCAGTGCACGATAGTCAATTACGGGCTGAGATACGCAGTTTCCCATTCGGGCAGAATTTCATGGGACACCCTTGAAGACGTTCTTCTCGCGGCAAGAACACCTCGAAGATGCTATTCCCGTGCTGTCGGAGGTCCGTCCGGGCCAGTATCAACACACCCGGGCCCGAGGCTCGCGAAGACGGAGACTATTACAGGGACTTCTCCCATCAAAGGAAACACGGAGTGATCGGCACCGTGGACGTCTCCGGGGACACTCAGTTCCCCGTTTACCAGAAGAATGAGAAGTGACGAAAGAGTTCTAACATCCGCTGACAATGAGATCCGACAGATTCCGAGAGCATGATTCTTGCAGGACGAGGCAGCTGATCAAGGCCGCGTTACGCAATAACAAATTCCTCGGCGACCTCGACGAGAACCGGGTCGGGAAGCTAATCTCTGCGATGCACCCTATGACGGTCAAGGCCGACACCAGGATCATCCACGAAGGCGACATTGGTGAGTACAGTAGAACCTCGCTGGTTTCAACCTCGTTTCCACGGAATTTGTCGTCTGATACCGATCCGCGACGAGGGGGAATCAAATTAAATATTTGTCAAAAGAAGAATCGTTGATGATGGTGTCGCCTATTCCTTTCTTTTCACGCACTTCCGGTCCCGTGGAACGAGCGAGGTCCTACTGTGACGCGAGGACAATGTCCGTCGCGCTACGATCGTTTCTATACGAACAGGGACGCATCTATACGTCTCGGAGGAGGGCACCTTCGAGATCTACATCGAGAACATCTCCCACGGCACCTTCGGCCCTGGCGTTGCTTTCGGGGAGCTCGCTTTGTTGTACAATACCAAGCGACTGTGCTCCATCGACGGTAAAAACATTGTTTAATCTCTCTCTCTCGATCGAATCGACGATCGCTCGAAAATTGTCTCTCCTTCAGCGGTCACGCACGGCAAGGTCTGGAGGCTGGAGAGGCGCGTGTTCCAAGCGATCATGGCGGAAACCAACGACAAGACCATGGAGTACAATCTTGAGCTGCTCCGCAAGATACCGATCTTCAGCGAACTGGCTGACGAGGCACTTGTGAAAATCGCCGACCTGATAGCGGTGGTAGACAATCAGACTCTTGTATTCGACTGCGTCCAACCCTTTTTTATTCAGGAAACTTTTAGCAACGTATTCGTCTCGTTTCTCTGATTAAAATGATACCAAAACCGCGACACCTTTTGACCACGATACGCTGATCCGTGGGACGTGTTCGGATAATGAAACAGTTACTCAGGCACGATAGTGAACAGAATCTTTATTGATTTGCGTGCCTGTTTATGGAGGATTCGGATGTCATCCAAATGTGCTTGGTCTCGTTTTAATTTGAAAACTATTTGAATCGTCGCCAGATAAAATCCTCGAAAAGTTCTGGAGTCGTACGAAGATCCGAAATTTCGTTCGTTTTCAAGGAATTCTATCCCGCGAACGTGTACCTGATAAGAGAAGGCGAGCAAGGGTCCAAGTTCTACATCGTGAACGCCGGGAACGTGCGCGTGACGAAAAACAGTCCGGGCGGAGTGGAGAAGGAGCAGACGATCCTGGGCAAAGGCGACCATTTCGGTGAGAAAGCGCTCTACGACGAAGGGGAGTCTCGTCGGCAGGCGAACGTGATCGCGGTGGCTCCTGGGGCGGAGTGCTACACCATCGAGAGATCGTAAATCAATCAATTCTCTGGGCTAGACGGATTCTTAGGCGATCGTTGGCCATCGATTAAAGACCGTTAACGCGACTGTCTCTTCAGGGCTTTCATGACGTACCTCGGCGGGCTGAACGCCATCAAGAACAAGAACTGGCTTCAGCACCAAAGATCAAGCGAGCCTGACGACTGGAGCGACGAGTTCAAGAGCTTGACCCTGTCTGATCTGGAAGTTCAAGGGACCATCGGGACGGGTGGATGTGGTCGAGTCGAGTTGGTCACCGTGAAGGGCATGCCGGACACCAGTTTCGCGCGGAAGAAGGTCAAGAAGTACATGATCACGAAGGAAGGCTTCCAGAAGATGATCTACAGCGAGAAGATGAACCTGAAGTCGTGCAACTCTCCTTTCGTTTGCCGGTAAGCGCAGAGAAGAAAGGGGACCGAGAAGAATAGCGCTTGATCCGAGGAACTAGATCGATCTCGAGACTGTTTTTCAGACTGTACAAGACCTTGAAGGATAAAAGGTACCTGTACTTCTTGCTGGAGGCGTGTCTCGGCGGAGACTTGAGGACAGGCTTGGACAGAAACGGACGTTACAATAATAGCACGACGCGATTCATCGTCGGCTGCATCGTTGAAGGTCTTCAACATCTTCACTCGTTGGGTATCGTTCATAGAGACTTGAAGCCTGAGAACGTGATGATCGACAGCCGCGGTTACGTTAAACTCGTGAGTCTGTTTGCTGCTTTAATTTTAGAATACATTGTAACCTCGATTGTTCGTTAGAAACGTTCTACCGACGGCTTTTGCAGATCGACCTTGGAGCCAGCAAGAGGATCGGTGCCTACAAGACGGAGACCTTCATAGGAACGCCGGAATACTTGGCTCCGGAGATCATTCAGAGCAAAGCGTACACTCAGTAAGCTTCCTTGAGCTGTTGATGGAAAATGCCTAAAATTTCAATTTCGTTTTTTTATTTTTTATTACAAATATCTGTCGAGTGCCAGTCGTTACAGCCAGTAATTGGCTTTCTGTTAACGAAGAGCTGTAGATTTCTGGGCATTGGGGATCAACACGTACGAACTGCTTGTGAATCGGACACCATTTCTGAACGTCAACGATTTGGAGACTTACACCGACATTCTTCAGGGTTTCCAAGATTCGCTAGCGCCACCTTATATGAAATCTGCAGCGAAACAGTTCATCGCGGCTTTGCTGCAACAGGATCCTACCAAACGACTCGGATGTTTGCGAAATGGCGTCGACGATATTCGCAATCACAGGTATACGGATTCAAATGAAAATGCACGGAATTTTTGATCGTTGATTCCTGAAAATTACAGGTGGTTCCATAATTTCAAATGGCGAGATTTGCAACAACAAAAGATGATGTCGCCTATTGTGCCGACGGTAAGTGGACAATTATCAAGTCAAATTACGAATAATTTCCGTTTTAGTGTGTCAATTTTATTTGTTAATCAAATAGAAGTGAATTTATGATGTTTGTTACTTGCAGGTGAAAAACCCTATCGACGTCAGAAACTTCGATAGATTCCCGCCAGATCACTCAGCAGCGCCAAGCGATTTTACCAACTGGGACGAAAACTTCTAAATTCGCATAAAGTTATTATTCGTGAACAACGAAGTATCTGAGATATTTATACAAATTACATTCGAAGCCACAAAAAATCGAAGGCTTTTTGAAGAATTGTATAACAATTTAGTGATTTTCATTTAACACTAGGTTTACGGAGCACTAAAGATGACTATTTTACATTACTTTACAAAAATAAGGTGATTGCATCTATCAAAATTCGTGGCCATCTTTTTAATATTATATATCCAAAGAAATCAATTTGTTAAATAATTCCTCATGGATTCATCTTTACAATCTCAATATTCTTGTAAATCTGGTGTTAAACTTTGAACGCTTTCCCGCCTAATTTCATATCCTACTCTATATTTTATTCTCCTTATTTTACTTAAATCAGTTTCGAGCGATTGAATTCTATTGGTTCGCAGAATATTTTTCAAAAACATGATTCGAAAAACACGCATTGCGAATTCATTGTTACAATTCGTAGAAAGTATTTTATAATTTAGTCCCGACGCATTCTAAATCTTTACACAACTTGATTCGCGTAGTGCCCGTAATTGTGCGGTATGCTTGAAAGATTTGTTTACTTATAAGTATTGTTATCTTAAAGTTAAGCCGAGAGTGATTGTAAAGATACTTGTAAAATAGTAATTTCATATCAATAATGCACAAATATATACTATAAAATATTAGTTTATGGTTTTGCTGTGTGAACGAAAATAATGCGTTTTGAAGGCACCGAAGAATATCAAGTAGAAGAGCGAAATAACCTGTCGGTCGGAAATCGATCTAATTTGCGAAGAGATCGTTGATTTGCAGCGTAGCGGCGACATCCACGCGAACACGGTACGATTTTTCAATAAATATTTAATTACTTGGAAGTTTTGAGTCGGTCAGCTTTTTCGAAGTATCGAAAATTTTAACTTGGACATTGCGCAAAGCACGCCGACAACTTCAGGTGGCGCACGATTTGCTGCACTCTGTGCAAATAACCTTGTTACACCATCGTTCGAATGGTGGTGACTTTACAAATTTGTAAAACAATTCAATTACGAGTTTCGAGCAAACTGTGTATAAACATGTTCCAGCGACAACCAATTTAATGGGCATCGAATTTCTATCACGTAACTCCGTTTGTAGTCGATATAAGAGAAAATATACAAAGGTGCACCGTATTGGATTACAGTGCGAGGGAGCAAACACTCGCACTGAATTTCTTAACGATTGTATACTACGTGTATAATTCGACTGGTGAAATGTGATCGACACATTAATTTGTAATGTATTTACATAAATTGACGAATACCGCTCTGTTATCAGTGATGACAAGACCTAACTTAACATGAGGTGAAACTAGGTCTATGAAGGTTTCACTTACCATTAATTTGCAGTGTTTCGTACAAAATATTACACAATGGAAGCTCACGAGAATGAGCAGTACGTCACATTTCCCCTTTCTGGGGTGCACGATGGTATACAAGATAATATCATATCTCACGAGGAGATATGTGAACCTGTTGATGAGTGCGTCCTTCAAGAAGGGCTTACCGAAGTGTCTGTGACGGACGTGAATACTGGCATCACAGAGGCGCAGGTCGCTGTTGAAATTTTAGCAGAACACTCGGACGAAGAAGATGAGAATCGTGTGGTATACCCTATATATATTAAGGAAGAAGAACAACAGCAATACACGTCAGGGGATGACGAGTCTATGGCAGTGGAGGCATTACGGCAACTTGGTGGAATGTATCCTTGCTTCGAGGATAAAAAAGTATCTTGTCCTAATTGCGCAAATCTTTTTTCACAGACTGAGATGGCCAAGCATCATACCACATGTACAGCTAATAAATTGTCCTGCATGACTTGCGGGGAAACGTTCGAAAGAAAAATGGACTTGAATAATCACATGGTTTGCCACCAGGTGGATCGACCGCATGCCTGCAGAACTTGTGGCAATTTATTCCGTTCTAAGAGCAGCTTAAGATGTCATATGTCGGAAGTGCACCAAGTAGAAAGGCCTCACAAATGTACAATATGTGGAGCAGACTTTCAGAGGCCTTCTAGTTTGTCTAATCACATGAAAATCCACACTTACGTTGCTGGTCGTGCCATCATGCAGTCGCAGGGTAACAATGTAACCCAGTCTGAGGAAACATTCAGGAAATGGCCCGAAGATATGACCGAGTCCCAAACTAACCAAGTGCCATCGTCTTCTGTACAAACTGTACAAACCTACGACACTGTCCAATGGACAGTCCCATCCTATAATTTTCATAACGAACAGTCAACAGTTAATGCAATATCCAACCCTCAGGGAAAAATGGATACGCTTCATGAGTTCACTGTAATGCCAAATGGAGAAGTAGCACAATTCGAGTACACTCAACAGAGTAATATAAATAGTCAAGTTGGTCAACAGTACAACCTCTCGCTGAACTCTTTCAATAACACGGACGCGATGGTGAAAGTTGAGACTTTATCGTATAACAGTGAAGACAGACGAAATTATTCGGAGATCGAGACGAATGGAACGAAGCAACACACTTGTAGGCAGTGCGGCATCAGCTTCTCCCGAGCGACAGCACTGGTGTCCCATGAGAAGATCCATGCGTCGAAGAATTGGAATATGCCGATCGAGTGCGAGTACTGCGACAAACAGTTCCAAGATGGGAATCACTTGGCCACCCATCAAACAACTTGCGCGAAGAAGATGATGCAGAATAACATAGAGCAAGGTACACCGAACAATAAATGGGGTAAGCATGCCTGTTCCGAATGCGGTAAGAAATTTACCACTAAACAGAAAATGTTTAGACACCAGTGGATTCACAGAAAGAAGACACATTCCTGCGAGGTGTGCGGCTCACAATTCGAGAAGCAAAATCAATTGGATGAGCACAGATTGTCGGCACATCCCGGCGATTCTCCGTTTACCTGTTCAGAGTGTGGTAAAAGCTTTGTATCTCGTCAGGGACTTTGGGAGCATGGTAGAACTCATGCCGGAAGTCCCGCTCATTTTCATTGTGATACATGCTCCAAGACGTTTTCATCTAGACAGGGGTACTTAATTCATCATAGGACACACACCGGGGAGAGACCGTACGGCTGTAAATTCTGTTGGAAAGCATTTAGGGACGGTGGAACACTGAGGAAACACGAACGCATTCACACGGGGGAGAGGCCGCACGTTTGTCCCTTGTGTTCGAGAGCATTTAATCAAAAGGTGGTCCTGAGGGAACACGTCCGATGGGTTCACGCGGCAGGGAAAAATGAAACCGAAGTAACTGGTCCTCCGTTTCCTTGTCCCATATGTGGTGCTCTGAATCAAGACCGAGATGAATTATGCGCGCACATCGTTAAACATTCTGACCAGATGATAGCGGAGGCGAAAGCCAAGACAAACAACAACGCTCCGAAACCCAAGCCAACCAAGAAAAAATCAAAAGCATCCCCGAGCGCTACCTTGCAAGGGAAACAGGCAGCTGGAAATCGAATGATTTCGAAGGCGGAACAGAATGAAGCTCTTCTGTCTATCACTGAAACGATTAAGCAAGAGGATCAGCAGATTTTAAACAATAAGCAAAACAGTACCTTCCTTGTAGTCACTACGAACAAACGTAATGAGAATTATATTGCAATATCCGAACTCAAGCCTGAAAGCGTACAATTGATAGTAGACGAGAAGCAAGATGAAAATATGCACATGTCACAGACTGATCATAGTCATAGGGAGTCTTTAAATATGATTGCTATAGATAAGCAGAATAACGCGACCCAAATAGTCTCTGCCGAATCGGAGGGAAGTGCACTTCATCCTACAACCAGCCATAACGAAATAACAACAATGCATTTAATACAAACGTCGAAACAAAGCAATACTTTGCACTTAATATCAAAGCAGAACGAGTCGTTGCCAGTGCTAACATTACCAAATCCTCAGGGCCATGAAAACTTTTCCAGTCAAATTGCACAAATAAGTAGTAACGATTTGCCAATGGATATGGTAACTCATCATTCAGCTAGGGAAGATCAAAGTATGAAAGACCCCAATCAAATTGGGCAGGATTCGTTAATGCAGGAGGGAGGTTCCCAAACAGCTGTAATACAAGTTGTACAGTATCATCATCAACACGAGAGCGATGACGGAGAGGAATTGGTCTGTGGTATCTGCGGTGAAGATTTTAATGATAAAAACGTGTTGATGGAACACGTTAAGATACACATATAATTATTGTTATTGTTTTGCTATCCAAGTTTGTGATATTCTTGTGCTATTGCATGGAAGACAATGGACTTTTTAAACATTACTTGCGTTAGGAAGAACAAAATGCGGAACATAGACATTTAAGCATCGTTTACAATAGAAGTAGCGCAGCACCAGTTTTCTATGTGTCCTAAAAACGCACTGATATTAAGAACACAGGGAATTTTCGATTATATTTGTACCTTTTTAATTGATTCGTTTATGTTTCACGATTCCCTAAAAATGCTTTTGCACATTTAGGTCGTACACTATACATGTGGTTAAACAATGTACATGTACTAAAATAAAATCGGATAGACGAATATTTATATATTACATGGAACACGCATCACGGTTACGATAACGAAAAGGAAGGAAACATATCGTTGGAAAAAAGAAACAGAAAAATAATCCAAGTACTTCTGTTTAAAGCAGTTTTAAAAACTGTTTGGTCTTTGAATTTGTGTATCGTCCCACGATACGTAAATTGTGAATGATCCAAATGCCACTTACAATGTAGAGCATAAGGTGCAATAAGAAAATAAAGTGCATTTTATTTTCTATATTTATTTTTCACTTCATATTAACACTGTCGCATACTTTTGTTTCTTTCTTTTTTTTTTCATATAAACGATCGATACATTTACGCAACATGCATTCGGATTCTCCGTATTTGAATTGGCGCGCATTTTTCCCAAAACAACATTTCGAAATAGTCACGTGTTGATGCCGGGACGAAATACAAGCGTGCGTTGTTTTGTAAAATAAATAATTAAATCTTGCGACTGTGTTTCACAATTGCTGTGCTACATATTATAGGATTGCAATAATTGAACGTCTACTCTTACATCTGGCATAAAAGTAAGTACTTTTTGCGATTGTATTTTTCAATTGTATGCTAGATATATATGTATATTATGGGATTCCAATATTTGTCCGCCGATTCGCATTTCACTTCTAACAGTAAAGTTATTACTTTTGTGATCATATTTCACAATTATTGTGTTAAATATTATAATTGTCGACCCTTGTTTTTCTTGTACAGTCAGTACATGATTTTTATGTACTGACTCGGTTTTTGATTATGTACACAAAATCCTGTTAAGCGCTTAGAAATATAGTTTCTTGTATAAAACGTACAAGTTTGTTACAATTTTTATTTTCGTATGAATACTAACCTCCACTCTGAACGCAATCAGTGTATCATTAAGCGTATGTATGTAGAAAAACGTGCAACGCACTGTTGTGACAATTGCATGTACCAAGCACAAAGCTAACAGAATATTTGTTACGAATTCGTTATAATTATGTGAAAACAATTATACTGAAAATACAGTTTTGAAATCGAGAAAGAAAGTAGTATTTCAAAGTGAAGAAGTTTTAACCTCAATTCGACAACGCGTGGACACATATATACAATATACGAGCGTCGAAGAGGTTATGTTGTCGGTACCTGTTGTACCGGGTAATTGATCGAAGAAAATAAAAAGTGCCGGTATAGGATTAAGAGAAACTGCTTGAATTTTTAATTGAAACGTCTAAAAATGCCGACGTGGAATCAAATTCAAGCGCAGCTCCGGAATCCAAACAACCCGGTGGTGTTTTTCGACGTGTCTGTGGGCACAACAGAGATTGGTCGAATGATTTTCGAGCTTTTCGAAGACGTCTGTCCGAAGACCTCAGAAAATTTTCGACAATTCTGCACCGGCGAGTACAGAAAGGACGGAGTACCTTTGGGTTTCAAGGGTGCCATTTTCCACAGAGTCATCAAAGACTTCATGATTCAAGGCGGTGACTTCGTAAACGGCGATGGAACTGGAGTAATAAGCATCTACGGTGGTGGGACCTTCCCCGATGAGAACTTCACATTAAAACACGACTCACCCGGATTATTATCCATGGCCAACAGTGGCAAAGACACGAACGGATGCCAATTCTTTATCACGTGCGCCAAATGCAACTTCTTGGATGGTAAACACGTGGTTTTCGGAAGAGTAATAGATGGGCTTCTGGTTATGAGAAAAGTGGAGAACGTTCCCACCGGGCCGAACAATAAACCAAAAATTCCTGTGACTATCTCTCAATGTGGACAGATGTAATAGCCAATTGTAATGTATATTTTTGTATGAAACTTGTGCGTGAAGGCAAACCTGAGATATTGTATAATATTTTGTAAGATTAAAAATGGTACTTTAATCGAGTGCCTCTTTCCATTTAAGGGAGATTTAATTGTTTTAATGAGTGGCAAGCAGATTAGTGACCGATCGAGATTACCAATTTAGCTGGAGGCTATTATTAACCCCAGGGATCTCGTAATTTCTTATTAACGAGTACACTGCGGATCTTTATACATTCAGAGTACACGCAAATTTCTGAAATAGAAGGAAACATGTGTATCGGTAATAATTCATAATATTTCTATTTTATTACAGAAAAGTTTTCAGTCGCCGAAAGAAATTTTTTCATTACTTCAATTTTCATAGAGCGAAGTACGAGAACAAGAATTTGCATAAAGATCCACAGTCTAGTTATGAGTCCGTAACTTAGAGGTACACGAGTTGATTACAGGAACGTCTGTAAGAGAAATCAAATGAAAAAGGTTGTTTTACGAACTGCGATTTTTATTACATTCGATTTACATACGAAATAAATATTCCAGCTTACGACCTATGCAGAATGGTATTATGATTGGACGAAGATCCAAACGCGAAACACTTAAGTCGAGGTACGCACGTGCGCGACAATCTAAGGCTATAGTTATCATCGATTGACAAAAATTCGAACCGTGAATGTTAGGTCATTCATATCGACTCGCGTATCCCCTGCGATACGCGGCAACGCATTCGTACGGTAATTCGTTCATGAAACAATTCGGCGAATCCGCTGCGCGCGCGACAGCCGAAGGATCAATCGATGTACTCAAAAACAGCGAGTCTTATCCTTTTGCCACAAACTACTGTGTTCGGTTCGAACATGCTCGGAATTGTTACACGGACCGAGTAAGTTGCTTACACTACGCGCGGCCGCGTCCTTAGCAATCCGATCAACAGGAAACGAGCCGCGTGCTTGCGGCGCGTTCAACGCACCGTGCGGTTCGTTTATAAAACGATCGCTGAACGGCGACCCGCGAAACGCGAGCGCGCACGATCGTCGACCTTGATCACGGAACGAAATACGAAAAATAAACCTCCGATTGCCGGTCTGGCGATTGCGCAAAAATCGGATTCCCGAGCGGATTAGCCAACAACAACGCCGCGAATGAAACACCGTTCGTGGAACTGCGCAATCCGGTCTCGCAAAACAATGCCTCGTCCGCCATTGTCCTGGAAAAAAGCAACGAAAGTGTCTACGATTCGCGCAGTATTCTGCGAGATCGATTCCACGCGGTCGGTAAACCCCGGCCGGCGAGATTCCCCGAAATCACATAAAACACGAATCATCCGGATACCCCGTCATCGTCGGGATCGTCACGACCTGAAACAACATTACACCGATCATCATCGTCAGCAGCTCACGGCAGCGATAACAGCTGGTCCCTCCTCTTGGGCACCGTGAGCTGGGGTGCGGTCTACCTGCTGTTGCAGAAGACGTCCTCCTCGATGGTGTCGACCTGCGAGTTGTCGTCGACGACCATGATGGGCGTGGCGCCGTCGTGGAGGCTCGACTTCGAGATCGAGCGTTTGTACACGTCCCTGGTGACGCTCCTGGTGAAGCTGAACTTCCGCACCAGCTTCTTGTCGAGGGCGGCCGGGCTCTTCGGTCCTTTCGCCCTGAACTCGTCCTCGGTTCCTTGGTAATGGGCCAGCATCACCTCGGTCGCGTGCTCCTCGATCGTGTCGACCGCGTAATCGATGTCCTCGTCGGTCGCGTTCTCCTTGATCACGCAGAACCTCAGTATGTACTTGCCCATCACCCTCGCCGGGATCATGTGGATCCTGCCGGACGCGTTGATGTTGGCCAGCAGCTCTTGGTTGATCTCGTCGCTCTCCTTCAACCGGAAACACACCAGGCCGACCCGGACGTCGTTCGTGATCTCGAACCTCTTGTCCTTTCTCATCAGCGTCTCGAACCGTCTCGCCAGTCTGATGTGGTTCCTTATGTACTTCTGCAGGCCGGTCACGCCGTACGATCTCATGACGAACCACAGCTTCAGCGCCCGGAAACGCCTGCTCAACGGGATCCCCCAGTGGCGATAATCGATTGACTCCCCGGACCTGGCGTGTTGAAGGTACAGCGGATCGACCACGAGGGCGGACGTCAGCTTGACCCTGTCCCGCACCCACAGGCAGGAGCAATCGAAGTTGACCAGCAGCCACTTGTTCGGGTTCGTGTTGAAGGAGTCCGCGTGATGTATCCCAGCCATCAAAGGTCTCATCTCCGGGCAAATGAACGCGTTCCCGGCGTAAGCCCCGTCCACGTGCAGCCACATGTTCGGGTAGAGCTTGCACACCGGGCCGATCTCGACCAAATTGTCGAACGCGCAGGATCCCGTGGTCCCCAGGGTGGTGGAGACGAAGAACGGGACCAGCCCGTTCGCCACGTCCTCCCTGACAGCGGACTCCAATCGTTTGCCACGGAGAGAGCCTTTCTCGTCAGGGTCCAGCACGCGGAGCTTCACCAGGCTGATCATCGCCGCCTTCTCCACGCAGGAGTGCGCCTCCGTCGAACAATACGCCACCAAACGTGGCAGGAAGGCCGAGTCCTCGGTGTTCGGGTCCTGCTCCTTCAGGGTCCTGATCGCCTGGTTGCGGGCCGCCAGCATCGTCACTAAAATACACTCGGAAGCGGACCCTTGAATCACGCCGCCGCCCTTCGAGCTCTTGTGCTCCGACAGGAACTCCTTCGGCAGGTCCATCGCCTTCGCGTACCAGTCCAGGACGATCGTCTCCAGCTCGGTGCAGGCTGGACTGGCGGCCCAGGAGAAGCCTATGCAGCCGATCGCGTCGGACAGCATATCCCCCAGGATCGAGGGGAACGAGTTCCCCGCCGGGAAGTAGGCGTGGAACCGCGGATGTTGCCAATGGGTGATCTGAAACGCGTGCACAGAGAGGTGTCCTTTCAGTAATTCGGAATGATTAGACCCCCTCCCCCTGGGGGGGGGGGGTGGATGTGTTCCGATGACGAGGACAGAAGAGGAGCGTGACCGTTCACGGTCGCCTTGCTTTTTACTATTTTTTCGTGTTCATATTATTAACATCTAAAGAGGTCGGAATCGATAATCGAGCATCAGCTTTCAACTCACCCCGGGCATTATCTTGCATTCGACGTCCCGCATTATGGCGTCCCACGACTCCCCTTTCGCCGGCGCCTCTTTCGGCAGCAACGGCCTCAGGTAGCCCGGGTCCACGTTCGCCGTCACCCTCTTGCCTTCGAGGGTGCGCAGGTACTCGCAGATGTACTCGATCATCTGCTTCCCGCGTACTTGGAACTCGTCGATGTTCATGGTAGCCGCGCCGGCTGCAATGGAATTTCCAGAAAGCTGTATCTAGTGCGTAGAATTCGAGGTTGATTGAGCACGTTCGAGCGGTACGTGATCGGAGACGATTCTCGACGCCCTTTTATCGGCACGCCGGGATTAAGCGAGCGTCAAAAACATACTTCCGACGAAATCACCGCGGCGGGTTGAATTGAAGTCGCGGTTCCGATCGATACCCGCGGGTTAATCGAACGAATTTACGAAATTGATCGGCATCATCGGTCGAGGGCTCCCCGTCAGCTTCGGTGGAATACGAACCGGAAAAAATTTCGACTGCTTCGACGTCACTGTTCACAGAGACTACTCGGCGTTCTCTCCGAAAAGCGTAGAACGAAATGCGAGCCGAAGAGGATTACCGATGGATAGACGCTTCGAGTAACCCAGCCAGCCTCCGAAGTTCTCGGTGCTGTCGCCGATCGAACGGTGTTGTTTCACTCACTTGTTTGTACCACCGAAAGGAGAACCGATCCACCGTGACGTTACCCGGGCTCTTCAGAAACCGAGCACGTCCTCTCCCGACGATTGTCGATTGGCTTGACGCGAGTCAGCTCTCGAGCGAACGCGTTACAGGTTTGTCCCGCGTTGGAGCCGAGACTGGTAGCACCTGCCAAAGCGCCGGTCAGTTTTATTGCGCGCCTCCGCTTCGTACATCCCTGCCTTACGCAGATTAATTTGAGGCGGAGCTTCGGCGATCGCGAGAATTTTTCGTTCACCTTGTCGCCCAGCGAAATCCGTCGGAGGCAATAATGTCCGAAAACCGTTGCAGGCCGTCGGAGCATGTACCACAGGGTCTTAGGCCCTAGCCATAAAAATTAAAAGTATACCTGTCGCGCGGCGAAAACCGTTAGGAAATTTCGGAATATTATTTTGTAACCCCTGCTCCCGCTCTGAACATTCTGGTCAACGGTTTTTTGTCTCCACCCTCGCTCTCCGGCCAATCAGCATCCCTAGATCAGTTTTGTGAGCGCCCGGCGCACCTTGCATAAATAGCAAGACGGATCGGCGGAATCATTAACATCACATTTTTAGCATTTTGTCACATTTTTATCGCATTATCAGCATTATAGCAAACGTCACATTATCATCACAATTTCAGCATCTATCGCATGAGGTCACTCTTGTACACATCTACTAAGTTTCGATCCTAGATTCGCTTGAAATAAACAATATATACTTGACTCGCCGACTCAACAATCATTAATACCGTCCACGACTAAACATAGCGAAGTGCGAAAACGCGCACGCAACATACCTAATTCATTGTTGCTCGCGACACCGTGACCATCAGCCATCGTAAGAACCAGCGGGAGCGGTTCCACCCCGCTGTCCAAATTCTCCCGCTACACCCTTGGATCCATTTATATATCCTCCTCGAACGATGCGTCTGTAACTTTTTCTAAACTTGTTGTTATAAAATTTATATTTTTCTTTTCTCTCTCTCTCTCCAGTTACTTCTGTTCTATTGTTTACGGGATAACGATCGACGGAGGTGACCGTGTAGATGGGTGAATCGGGTTTGCGGATTCGATTCGATTTCGAGACGCCCCAGTCAATTTTCTCGCGTTATCGGTCAGTTCCGTGGGAAACATATTCTACATTCTTCACAGGTAACCGGGCTCACCCCTATCGATCACCATCGGTGTTCTATTTTAGCATCGGGGAAAAGATCGATTCGTCTGCGCGGCGTGCGTCGCGGATCGATCCCGAAAAAATTTCTGAACGAAAAATTTCGCGGGAGAACGGTGGCCGGCTATCAATGGCGGCGCTGTCAGAGGGGGGTCGAACTGGACAACCGCCACAGCCTGTTGTCGATGATGCACGCGGAGTACACTCCGGACCCCTCTCCCCTGGCCACCCCCTGCACCCCCGGGGCTTTTATAAATAGACGTTTACTCTTCACCTACATTTACAACACCCCGTAGAGAAGCGGTGACAGGTCACCGCTCAATCTTTGTAACACACACGTGGGAACCGGGCGTGATCACCATTTTCTCTCGCCACCACCTTCACGCATGATCTCCTCGCGACCGTAGTTTTCGAATTGGATTCTCAATCGAGCCTGTCCCGGGGGTAGCGATCCCCCCAGCCGCGAATTAATTAATCCCCCTCGCGCCTCCCTCTTATGTTAGTGAGTCCTCTTTCTTTGTCCGTCTTTCACTGTCACCGACGAATGCTCTGTTTTTTTTTCTACAATTGCCACAATGGAATCCTATTTGATTCACGGTCGCCTTGCTCTTTATTATTTCGTCGTGTTCTTGTTATTAACGTCTAACCAGGTCCGAATCGATAATTGGAGGCCACCGATCCCCCCTTAATCTCGAATTAATTAATCCCCCTCGCCCCTCCCTCTTATGTTAGTGGATCCCCTTTCTTTGTGTTTCACTGTCACCGAGGAATACTCTTTTTTCCTTCAATTGCCACAACGGAATCCTACTTGAATCACGGTCGCCTTGCTTTTTATTATTAACATCTAACGAGGTCGGAATCGATAATTGGGGGCTAGCGATCTCCCAGCTTCGAATTAACTAATTTCCCCCACACTATCTATATATTTTCCCCTATCGCTATCACCACCGAATACTGGTGTCTCGACTACGACCATGAAATTCAACCCTTGCGTCGATAACCAAAATTTTTGTTACGCTTCAAATATGAATTAAGTTGTTCCAGTTGTCGCGTAGCGAAATCCGTTGGAGGAAATAATGTTCGAGAACCGTTGCAGGCCGAGGATTTAGTTTTTAATGAGTATGCACCACAGGGTCCTAGGCCCTAGACATAAAAATTGGAAGCATACCGAAAACCGTTAGGAAATTGATATGAATTAAGTTGTTCTAGTAACTATACCGCAGATCTAAATGGAAACTAAAAATTGTCTGTCCCGATAGCAAGAGACAGGTGCCCTGTGGAAACGTGTTTCTTTATTTAATAATTCTAGTAGGTGTTCGAACGATATTAAAGGCAAAACAATTTTCCGAAAGATTTTATTTCGCTTAGTTTTACGCGGTCTAATTAGACCTCCTTATAATCATAACGAATCTTTTGGTCAACCGAGTGAACTTTGATCTTGATAAAATAATCTGCGAATATGAAGATTCCGTGGTACACAGAGCTAGAGACACACGAACACTTGTACTAATGGTACACAGCATTTCTGTTTTTGTTTTTAAACAAATTCTCACGAGATTCGTTCAACGGAAATAGAAGTTTGCATATTTGTCCGCCCGCGAAAATAATGTGTCGAGTAATCCAAGAATGGTGGAACGCGGAGGAACAACTTCGAAATGTCACCAGTCAATATTCGTTCACCTATTCAACGAACAACGGAGTCCGGCTTTTTTCGGTGAACAAATAAGAGAACGCTGGTATTTTTCCAATTAAAAAACAACGACGGCCCGACCCCTTGCACAAGCGATTCATTTCACAGCGATTAGATCTGCTCGGTCGTTCATAATTTCTCGCGCTATGACACCGTGCCCGACTCCCTTCTTACCGGTCGAAATGAAATTCCGTTCTGTCGTAATTAATGCTTAAGCATTCGAGTAAATGCAGGTATAGAATGCTGAGAAATTCTCCTTCACTTCCTAGGATTAAAATCCTGGTGAAACGTTGCTGGAAAAATCGCTGAAAATCGAAACAGTCGACCGTCGGGGGACTCGGGAAAGTGGGTTGCAGGAACGCCTCGGTTGGTACGGTAATATTTTATTGAATTTTCTGATTCACATAGCACGTTGGAGGTTTCGGATGATCGAGAACCCTGCCGTATAGCAACAGAATCACTGGGGGGGGGCGGAGTGGTGTGTCTTCTAATTCTCTTGAGCACTTGATTCGAGGGTTCGGGTTTAGGGTGATGCAGTTACGAATGAGATCTCCGGAATCGCGTTCTCCTTAGTCGCATCCTCCTGGGGTGGGGGGAGGTTTGGGGGGAATCGATATCTGGCCGATCGGGAGGAGTATTCATCGAACTCGCACAATTAATCAACATTCCCGGCGTTCTTCCCGCGATTGCGTCCGCGTTTTGCGCTTGACGTAGCGCGCCTGGCGACGAACGGGTCCGTCGGATCACGTATTTGCGTCACGGCGCTCGGAGAAATCGGGGAGAATCTTTCTGCGCAGAACGAGAGCCGAAGCGTGAATCGGTACGGTGCCCGGAGATAAATATGCCGACCGGGAATTCTAGGTGAACGCTGAAGAAGTTAAAGATCACGGCCGGGGCGGGGACAGAGCGTCCAGGTGCACCGGTCCCCCCCGTGCGGATTAGGTCGCCGCACGGGTGACCTTTCCGATCGCCGATTCCCGACAAAACGATCACACAACTTTCTGACCTTTCTCCGCTTTTCGTTCTACCGCGCGGGGGTCCTCCCACCGATCTCCTAATTCGCCTCGAGGAGGGACCAATCGATCGATCGATCGGCGCGAAACGGCGACGGAACCGGGCTGACCTTTTTTTCCTTTCGCGAATTCTATTCCACCTAACCGGCAAAGAGGAATCGTCTAACAGAAGCTGGACTCTGGCACGCGTTTACGGGGCGTCGCGTCGCGTCGCGATCCAAAACGGAGCGCATCTATACAAAACAGATCGATAAGCAAGTAAAGAAGATGTGCTTGTATTTATCGGGCCGACGAGCCGTGTGCCGTTCCTTCGTCGAGCGGCTCCGTCGACGGAGACTCGGCTCCCGGAGACAATCGAAGATCAGCCCTCGATGATCCACACAGCCCCGACAATTCGCTCCGCGACGAGAATGCCCGATTGTTTCGGCTCCGACGTGGAAACCTGATCGTCGACCCCGGAGCGATCGAACGCGTTACGCTGTTGCTACGATTTCCGAAAACTACGGGTGATCTCTCTCTCTCTGGTGAAAGACGCGAGCATCTGTTACGGTCATCCCCTGTCGTCGCAGGGGTGGATTCCGGGGACTCTCTTCGATCGACTTCCGGAACTCGTACGATTTCGTCGGGCAGCGTACGCGATTTCAGCGGGATCTCGAGTGTGTCTGGTCGATGCACCTGGAGAAACGTTAGAAAACGGAGGAGAGACGATTCGGAAAACGATTTACGCCCTGCCGTTCGGTGATCTTCCGCGGGACGGGGAACCGGAAGGCGATGGCTCTGGGCTGCAGCCGTTGCTGCTGCCGCGGCGACTTCCGGTGCTGCCTGCCTTCAGCCGGACCATCGTGTCCAGGTGGCGGAACCTGCAACGGGAAGTTCGGTAAAAGCGGTTCCTCGTCGAATCGTTTCGGTAGCCCGCGATTTCTTCGTCCCTTCGAATCTTTTTCGAGAAGAAAAAGATTGCGGTCAGCTGGCGAACGTGACTTTTATAATAAAACGTCCGATATAGTATTGCAAGACCACGGTTGAATTGCAGATGGCTTCGTTAAAAGTCCGACGAGAACCCAGTCGCGAGAAACTGGACAACTAAGATGGACTGAAGGGTTTTCATGGACAAATACCGTGAATTCTCGATATTTGTCGACAACGCGAGTTTTGGTATCGTGCGCCCAAGGCCCCTCACAGGGTATTCCCTGCTGTAGTGGGGATAATTCCGCGACGTTTATCGCGCAGGCCTTGGCGACATACAAGGTGTCCCACATAAGGGGGAATACCTAAATATCTTTCGTATTGACAGTCCTATCAGACAACTTCAGAGGACAAAGTGACACTATTGTAGGAGAGCCATATAACGGTGAAGAAAACAATTTTTATGTCGTGTTTTTTAATGAGATTTTAAGGTCACCGATGTTTTTTTTAATGGAATAGTACATTTTTTTTATGATAGCATGGTAGACAATAAAAAACTGATTTCAGTGGATACCACCTTTTTGACCTTGAGCAAGAATAATCATGTTGAAGTGCATGAAATGTGGAAGTTTAAATTTGTTTACGTCGCGTTGACCTTTACATATCATAAGAAATGTTCGAAATAGTTCTTTTTACGGATGAGGCATCGTTTACCAATCATGGACAAGTAAATTTGCACAATATGCTCTGAATATGCTCACAATACGTTCTGTACAAGGATAAACCCACAACGCTAGAGGATATGCGGCAAAGGATTACTGCAGCATGTGCTTCAATTACGTCTCAGGAAATCGACAATGCCTACAGATCATTTATTAAAAGATTGCGAAATTGCATAAATGAGGATGATCATCATTTCGAACATTTATTATGATATGTAAACGTCAACTCGACGTAAACAACGCTCAATCTTTCAATTGAGGAAGTTTCAAATGTGGAAATCTTTCAAATGTGGAAGTTTCAAACTTCCACATTTAAGTTTTACACCTCCACGTTCCAACATCAAGGTCAAAAAGGTGGTATCCACTAAATGCAGTTTTTTTTGTCTATCATGCTATCGTTAAAAAACACAAAAATTTTTTCTTCGCCATTATATTGCAATAGTGTCCCTTTGTCCTCTGAAGTTTTCTGACAGGACTGTAAATACGAAAGATATTTAGGTGTTCCCGTTTACGTGGGACACCCTGTATACAGAGACATCACCGTAGCCTTCGAGAGAGGCTTGTTCGAGTACCTGAGAGACAATTCGCTCGTGTCGGCTGCGTCCTTCGCCTGCATGAGGTAGGCCAGGGGCCAGGATATCCAGGAGCGTCTGGAAACATTGCAACACTCGTTTGGCAGCCGAAGATACCTTCGATCTAGCGTTTCAATAACGAACAAAAACCTCATAGAGGAACAAGTAAAATTAACATATAAAACTTTCGCCGCTGGTAACGTCGATGCAACATAGATGCCGATATTACGGGAAAATGGAGGAATAACGAAAACGTTCCAACAAAAACTGCACAGGGCCGCTTAATTAACTCGTTCCCGTGGGAGAAATGAGTAACAGGATTGAACCCTTACGACGTAGGATGAGGATTCGAGCCAATCCCGCCGATCGTGGCCTGCGTGTCGAGCTTCGCGCCGGTCCTGTTCGGAGTTTTGGTGAACCCAGGCTGAATCGCTGGATCGGACACCATGCGGACGAAGAAGGACCTCCTCTGCTCCAGAGTGGCTTTCCTCTTCTTCTCCCGGATGTCGGCCAGCTCGTCCATAACGTCCTGCAACGGGAAAAAATACGTAATAAGTTCCGGAACCGTCGAGAAATTTGAAAAATCGTCCTTTCCGGAGAGGTGCGTCGGTATTTCGCTTGCCTTCGATTCCAGCAGCTCGGCCAGGTAGTCGGTTATGATGCTCCAGGCGATGTCTACGATAAGGAACCGAGTGTTACGACACGCGCGGTTAATTTCGAGAGGAGACGATAATACTGACCGACGTCAGAGGCTGTGGCATTCGGCGCGGCGAGCGCGAACCGGATCGTGAAACGTTGGTTCACTCTGGCCGGGACCATGTGCAGCTTCCCCGAGTCGTTTATGGTGCTCAACAGCTTCTGGTTCAGCTTGTCGGAGCCCTTCGCGCGGAAGCACACCAGCCCCAACTGCGACAGCAACAACCATCCTCGAAGAAGGCGTCGAACACACGATAGAGGCGATCGCGGAAGGTGTAACTCACCACGACGTCGTTGCAGACCTCGAACCTGGCGTCCTTTCTGACCAGCGCCTCGAACCTCTTCGCCAATTGAATATGGTTGCGAATGTAGGCCTGAAGACCGGATATCCCGTAGCACCTGAGGACGAGCCACAGCTTCAGGGAGCGGAACCGTCGGCTCAGAGGTATGCTCCAGTGTCTGTAAAGAAAGAGACAGTCGTCTTCTTTCATCTTTACCCTTCTAAGAATAAATCGAAACAATTCCTAAAATTATAATATTCAATAACCTGCTGGAAACGTGTTAGAAAAAGATAGCACGGAATTGTAAAGGAACTTTTGAAATTTCTATTGACAGTTTTAATAAATTACAGGGAGCGAAACATTCGCGGAAAATTCCGTACTTCGCGTGTACGAGAAGGCATCGCCTGCGCAGCGAGGTAGCACGACCATAACTTCGAATTGCCGGGCCTACGAGGTGAGAAATTGGCCGGTTGGAGAACGGAAAGCCAGCCGGGGAAGATATGACTCACCTGTAATCGATGGCCGTGTCCGCGTGGGTGTGCTGAAGATAAAGCGGATCGACGACGAGCGCGCTGGTCAGCTTGAACCTGTCCCTCACCCACAAGCAGGAACAGTCGAAGTTCGTCAAGAGAAACTTGTTGGTGTTGGTGTTGAAGGAGTCCGTGTACTCGATGCCGGCCATCAGGTACTTCAGCTCCGGGCAGATGAACGCGTTCCCGGCGTACGCGGCGTCCACGTGCAACCACACCTGCGGAAACGGAAGAAGATCTGTTGAGGGGCTCGGGAAGAGGACGCTGGCGGATCAGGGGATGATCTTACGCCTTGGTATTTTTTACAAACTGGTCCGATCTCCTTGAGATTGTCGAAGGAGCAGCAAGCGGTGGTGCCGAGGGTGGTCGAGACGAAGAAGGGGATGTAACCCTCGGCGGTGTCGGCCTCGATTGCCTATTAAGACGAACCAGATATAATAATGATAATTATCCAAGAGAATTGCGCCGGGGTTTCATTGCTGTATCGATTCTCCGAAGAAAAGAGGTAACTCGAGCCGTCAACTTCGACTGCGGATCTTGACAATAAAAATTGTCAAGCTATATGAAACAGCCGATGAAAAGCGAACGGAACGAGAATGTACTTCCTCTTAAGACGATTTACCCAACAATGGAAAGGCGAGAAACGTTTAAGAATTATTATCAATACATTTCTTACGACTCGATAAAACCACCGGAGAGAGACACAAATGCAAACAATTCTCATCTTTCGTAAAGATCTACCAATGAATGTGGTTCTTCGTGCACGATCAAAATTATCTAATCGCAGGAAACACAAGCTGAAAATGTATTCTTTCTTTTAAAATGAATTTTCTGTCTCGGAGAATGATCAAGGATAAAAAGGTTTTCGTCGTTGTAGCCGCGAAGAAAATTGTCCACGCGAATGACTAACGAGTTTTGCAATTTTCGATATCTTTACCGTTTTGTGTTCGACCTATCTACTTGTTTGCAAACGGATAAATTGAACAATCTACTCGTAGGAGACTGTAAAAGTCAATGAAGTCTAGAGACGAACGTGCCTGGCGCAGAGTCTCGCCCCGAAGCACGCTCTTGTCATCAGGCTCGAGGATTCGGAGCTTCACGAAGCAGATCATCGCGTCCTTCTCGACGCTGCTGTGACTTTCCCGGCTGCAGTAGGCCATCAGCTTCCCCAGGAGCGCGGTTTCGTCGAGATGCGAGTGAGCCGGCGACTCCTTCAGCCTGGCGATCGCTTGCGCCCTCGCAGCCAGCATGCACACCAAGATGCACTCCGAGGCTGAACCCTAACATTCAAGCCGACGATTTCCATGCGTGAAATCTCCTCGCACCGAAGGAAAATGGAAGGAAAAGGTTCAAGGTGTACCTGTATCACGCCTCCTCCCTTGCTACCCGGGCTGAAGTAGAGGAAGTCCGACGGCAGACCGATAGCCTTGCCTGCCATTCAATTTTGCAAAATCTGTTCATTAAGTCTATGCGAATTTCCGCGCGATTAGGTTGAGCAACAACTTCGTCGGACGTGTCGCGTGAAATACGACGGACAAATTTAATGTTCAAGCTGTATTTAACCCCTTGCACGTCGGATTTCGAGTGAAACCTACTAAATATGTATGTTATTAATTTCCTTGAATAACATAAACTTTATCTTTTTCTAAGAAATTCCAAATAATGAAGAACTTCTGATAGCTACAAGCATGAAATAAGTAGTAGTGCAAGGGACTACCCTCAGACTGTTAACACTTTCTTGTCCGACGCTTGACTAAAAGATCTGATAAATTGAGATTATCATTGCGACAAATCTTGAAATATTTCATATCGAAAATACCCGTGAACCCTTCTTCACAGTTTACGGGCTAACTTTCAAAAAGAATGACGGTTTCCAACGACGTCACGTTAGGAGAGTCTCGTAGAAAGTATAGTAACATTCCCGTCAAGAAACGCGAACGGATTTCTTACTCAACCTAACGGAAGACCGGCGGTGTCTCATTACCGAACCAATCGCAGACTATCGTCTCGAGCTCGGTGCAGGCTGGACTGGCCGCCTAGAACAAACAGAGGCCGGTGATCCGACGGTGATCGAGCAAATAGTTACCGAGAGATCCGTCTCGCTTGACGCGAGGACTGGCGAACGGGGGCCGAATGATTAGGCGGGCTCACCCATGAGAAGCCGATGCAGCCGATCGCGTCGGACAGCATGTCGCCGAGGATCGAGGGGAAGGAGTTTCCGGCCGGGAAATAGGCGTGGAACCTCGGATGCTGCCAGTGGGTGATCTAGAAAAACCGGGTTTCCCTTCTGGGCCTCAGGAGGACGCAACCAGCCTCTAATCTAAAAATCGTCACGGAGCTTACCCCGGGCATGATCTTCGACTCGATGTCCCTCATGATGTCCTCCCAAGGCTCCGGTTGCTGCGGCGCCTCGATCGGCAGCAGAGGCCTCAGATACCCCGGCCCGACGTCCGGCGTCACCCTCCTGTTGTGGATGTTGCTCATGAACTCGCAGATGTACTCCACCATCTCCTTGCCGCGCACACGGAACTCCTGGATGTCCATCGCGATCTCGCCTGAGAGGAGGATCTCCGGTCGAATCAGTCAGAGTCTTCGGATCGATCGATGTTGTTCCCGTAGAGGAGGAGATCGCGGCTCGCTGTCGCGGATCTACCAAAGGGGCGGAGGTTTCCTCACTTTACTCTCGGACACAAACTAGGCGACATTCACCACAAAGTCACAGACGTATCGTATCGTTCCCATGAAGCAGGATCGACCGGGTTATCCAGGGATCACTGACTCGTAGGGTAGTCTTCGTGGTCCCGTTTTCGCGCGGCGAACCGTCTCCTACCTGTTGCTAGCGAGTACGAGGATGCTGGGTGTCCGATCGGTCCACGCCGGATGAGCCACCGCCGAACAATCCCGAGTTCCTCCAACCACCGTGGATATATCGAGGATCCAGCCAGCGAAAAGCCACCCCGTCGTGCGCAAACGCATCCTTCCGCGCCGATCTTCTTCGTCGCGAGTCCTCGAGCAAAGGACGAGCAGCGAAGAGGGAGGGAGAACTGGGGAAGAAGAGAGAGAGAGAGAAGGGGGAGAGAGTCGAACGATCTATCTGTGCTACGGGACAATTTCCGTCAAGAGGATGCTTCGAATAGACACATGGGAGGCCATCGTCTGACCCCGCGCCGCCGTAATCTCATTCTTCTCGCTCGTCAGCCGGTGTTTGATAACTACCCGTCCGGGACGAGTCCCTTGGAGCTCGAGGAGCAAACAAAAATCGTCGCCTAACTTCCCCGGAAGGTGGTTCCTGCGCCGACGACAAATTTTCGATCGACCTGATGCTGTTCGTTCTTTCTTATCGAATCCGGTCAACGGATCACTGGGGAAACCACGTCGGGAGCCTCGGCGGCGACCAGGGAAACCGGGTCAAAAGTTCCCCGCCGCGGGAGAACTCATTCCGCGGGGCTGATAGACGCGGAAGTATGCATAGAATCGGCCGCCCGGCAAATCGACTGGTTCGAGGTTCCGGCCGGGGAGAAGAAGTTCTCGAAACGGTGTTCCGGCTCGTTCATTCGCGACCATGTCGTCGTCGGGCATCTTCGCCGCGGAGAAGATGGCCACTCGAACAAATTGGAAGCCGCCGGTCTTGCCGCGCGATGCTTTATTACGGTGGTGAAGGGGCGCGTAGGCATCGTTAAGAAGGTGTCAGACGCAGAATGTCCTCCCGGATCTTTCTTTCCACCTCTATCTTCCCTTCTCGGGAAGATCGGGAAAAAGTCGTGTCGCCCGCACCGAAACTCCTCGAAATCCTTGACCTTTTCCGCCTTTTTACAGAATCCACGGCGCACGTCCACCGAATCCTCGATCGCCTCGACTCGGAATTAGATTGTTCTCAGACACCGCAGAGACTTTCGCGTGCGTTAGCGTCGACGCATTTTTAACGAGAGGATTTGATGGGAACGGCCGAAGGGATGTTTATTCCTTGACAGATTTATGGCTTTATAATGTCTATGGCCGATTTCGGTCTCACAGCTATCGATTGTCCAAGCATTGACTGTTTATCGAAGGCGAGAATGTTTAAAAAAGGCAATTGCTCAAAAACAAGGGACTCTTTTTCCTGAGCAATCTGGCAACGGAGTGGAAAAGGCTATGCCTTTTTGATACTGTGATGAACCCCACGGCACTTACCCCAGAATCTCGGGACCAGAAACACCTAGTTTCTAAGGATATATATGTGTGTGTGTGTGTGTGTATGCTCACCTGCTGGCTCACCACCACGCCCGGAAATCGGTCGATGATTCGTCACCAGATCCGGTTTCTACATTCTATCGGCGACGCGGCAAACGGTCCGTTTGGTCAACCGGACGCGCCCGACTACTCGTGACTACTTGAAGAATAGCATCGCGGGACTATATAGGACGAGTAATGATTTCCCTGCCTAGACACGGAACTAGGGACAGTTCCGAGAAACTCGGAGCTGAATCTTTAAAGGGAATCGATCGTGGTGGAGGTGTCGCTGGTCTGTCCGGCGGAACTACGAGTCCACATGCACGATAGAAAATTATGGTTCCTTGCATACGGTGTCGCCGTACGGCCGGCGAATCGTCGGCGCACAGTGGTCCTGCATCGCAGAATTTAGGGACGCTCGACCAGAAAGACGACTGTTCGAAATTGAAAACTGATCAATTCGTATTGCTTTGTGAATGTCCGCAGACCTCGAAGATGAAGAAATTAATGAGATTGAATAGATATATATATTGTAGCTTCTATGATTATTTAAAGTTGAACGTTTTGAAAGTAGCGTATTTCACCAGGAAAAATTGCTCAAGTTCTTTGCAACATTCTCATCGTCTCGTTCCATATTTTCTCTTAATTTTTTTTTCTTTTCGCATGATATAGAGCATTCCTTTCCAATAAGAAACCATATATTTTTGTAGTAATAACTAATAATAATATATTTAAAAAATAATGCTGAATGATACATGACAGATTTAGAAAATTTGATATGTTTGTCAGAGGAGATCTTTTTTATCCCAAAAGATCCCAGGCTCTAACAAACAGGAATATGTTCGGTATAACTTCCTTTAAGTAACCGTACAAATCTCGTCCTACCTCGTACTTCTTATTTTATCAATTAAAAAAATGTTAATATTACTTTTGCTCGCAATATATGTGACGTTAGATACCGTACTTAACAACTTGTATACCTGTACATTCTATCAAAAATTCTAATAAAATAATTACATTATATATAAACAATTATAAGATTTGAATCTCGAATTATTATACAATGGTTTTAATAAGGAAGGCAACTGATTCGACGACTAAATGAAAGTTTATAAAAATAATTCAGTTCTTCAGTTCAAACCCCATTTCAATATCTCGAACGGTTCGAAAGTTATACACAAATGTCCCTAAATTCTGCGACCCGGGCCATTGTGGGGCGCAGTTCTTCCAACGGCGGACACCATGGTTGCGTTTACGCCTTTAGGCTCGAGTGCGTGTTTGGTATTCGATTTCGCCTCCGACCGACGCGTTTCTACCCGGTGCCGGCCGTCGATAGGTCACGGTGTCTCGGGTTCCCTTTTGTTCCAATTTTTCTGCAGGACAAATGGACCTGATTTTATCGGCGGATTTAACGACGGCGTCTTTATGCGAATTCCTTCTTTTAGAGATTATTTCATAGAGACCCGGAGCCAGGGGAAATTTCTTTTGTCGGGGGAAGGTAGATTGTAATCGGAACGGAGCGAGAGTATCGCTGTTTTCGTTAATATACATTCTTTCGCATAAAGATTCGTGCTTTAGTCATGATTTTAATATATCGTAGTATTACTCTGGTGATGCTTACAAAAGGATCAAATATTTATTTGAAAGTCTGGAAGGTATTTGGAACTCTGCGTATTGTGGAAATATCGTTTGGCTACTTTGGCAGAGTTTAATCAAGAACTCTTTGTCAGTTACAGTATTCTTATTTATTATACAGTCCTCTTAACATTTTGGTAGGCCGCAAAAATCTATTAGTAGGCTCTTTAACGACTACGCTGTGTACTAAGAAGGCCTAATCATTTTTCCCGAAACGATAATGTCGCGTTAGATTCAGAAGCAATTCTTTACGAATGAGGTTACTATGATTATTGAACGTTTCGCGAAAAAATTCTGCTATTTCTAATTTCTTTATGAAGAAACGTGGAAAGAGCCGCCTGACTGTTCTCAATTTTTATTGCAATTTAAGAAATACGTGCTCGTCACAGGCACCCTATCGGTATAAATAAAACATTGGAACATCAAGCATCGATTGAGCACATTTAACAATTGTTATTGACAACGCTGCCCGCCGGTGGGAACGAAATAATCGAAAGTCGCGTGAAACGTGGAAAATCGTGCGCGTCTTCCGCTTTAAAAAATTCGTCCGTGAATTTCATTAGTTCCGTTCCATATCGCAGAAAGGAGAAACTCGAGACGCTGAAACGACGTCGCGGGGCGCGCTGCGTCGAGAAAAGAGAAACCACGGGGGCACGAAAATGGTGCAACGAACTCCCGATAGTGTCCGGAGGGATGTTCATTGAATAGTTCGGACCGCGAAAGGTGAAACGCCGCCCTTTCGGGATAAAAACGTTCATAATGCTGGAATGCAGGGGCGAGGTACCGGCAGGGGTGCTTAATAATGCAATATGGCGTGGTGGCGTCGCAGCGCTATGCCGACTATGCCGCATACCACCACCATATACGCCTACACAGCGAGGAGAGCCAACCCCCTTCGCGCCACTTGGAAAGGAGCGACGGAAGGGATGTACCGTGCAATCGAATGCTGATTGGAAAATATTGATGGGGCTTTCCATACGGGCGGGGAGGGGAGGGGGGTTCTCCACCGACGCCGCAGCTTTTTCTCTCGCCCCGGAATTCCGGAAATTATATCGGACGCGAACTTTCGAGGGACGCACCGGCTCCCATCGCGGCCGATATTAATTGACGATCACCGGAACGAGATTGATGGGCCACACGAGCCAGCCCCCCCGTGACTTCCCCATAGCGATCGCTATCGCCGAATTCTTCTCTTCGTACGGTTACAAATCGCGCGTCGGTCCGATTGATCAAATATCGTCGAGAGTCGCCAACGGAAAAATCGTTGTGCAGAGTGAAAATTGTCTAGCAACAAACTGGAATAAAATAGAAATTTATTTTCTATCTTCAACAGGTCGAAAATACGCACGCGATGCGTTGCGAGAGTTGTGATGCGAATGCACACGCAAAGTTTACAATGTACAACGCGAGAGTGTACAGGGTGGGGCAATAACTATGTCCAGTTGTTCCTGTTATTTGTAATAATACGAAAAAATGTTATATAGAAAACTTACACGGTATAGAGATATTTTTTGATTTTTCATCTGATAGCCAGTGTTGAGAGGAATACAGCGAGTTATCAGTGAAGGTCATACAAGGTCAAATATTGTAGTAAAATAAACTTTATTACCTTACAGGAGATGAAAAATGTTATATAGAAAATTTACACAGTATAGAGATATTTTTTGATTTTTAATCTGATAGCCAGTGTTGAGAGAAATACAGCGAGTTATCATTGAAGGTCATACAAGGTCAAATATGGTAGTAAAATAAACTTTATTACCTTACAGGAGATGAAAAATGTTATATAGAAAATTTACACGGTATAGAGATATTTTTTGATTTTTAATCTGATAGCCAGTGTTGAGAGGAATACAGCGAGTTATCATTGAAGGTCATACAAGGTCAAATATGGTAGTGAAATAAACTTTATTACCTTACAGGAGATGCTCGAATTGGTGACCGTTTGCGTCAATGCAAAGTTGCAATCTTCGTATCCCAGCGTATACTATACATCATTCAAATCTGGTCTGAACATTTGTCTACGACCTCAGGATTTTGCAAAAAATAGATTTTTCTGACGAAAACTAATGAAATCATTTTTTCGTCGAAACGATAGGATGTTAAAATAATCTCCCTATTTTTTCCCGTATTCTACAAAGTTTGAGCTCCAATTTAAAAAAAATTTCATCGCATTCCATCGAATTTTTATAACTTCATGGTGGTCTTCATGAATGGCGACTCCTCTTAGGAGATCGTGACCTACTGACTCACAAAGAACACCCCCTCCGATTTCGATGAAACTTCGCAGCTTTGTGCCGCATCGAGCCATAAATAATCTCTGTGTTTTTATTACACCGCGGAGTATTTAATAAGCAACATTTTCCACGCTCTTCTAAAACATATATCTTTAACAAAACGAGGACTGAGCAGAGGAATATTACACGATCGTGATAGTGTTAAAGGAATGAAAATGTGAACCGGCAGGGAAAAAATCCGAAGAACGCAGCAGGGTTAAACTATATTCTTATCTTTTATAGTCTTCGAGATAGCTTCGAGGGTGGACATTTTCGAGGGGTAGTTCCACCCCTTCGAGTGGAGTCCCCGCCGGGTCGGATGGCATTCCCGAGACTTCCCTTGGTCCAATGGGAACCGGCGGAATGTCGACTAAGTATTTCATTTAATTGTTGCAGATGGGCAAATCGAAGTTCAGGAAAACGAAATGGACGAAGAACCTGATCGAGGAGCCAGAGGATTCGGGAGTCCCTATACCGAATTTACCGAAGAACTTCCTCTTGATGCGTGTAAGATTATAATGAAACTGTGTCGCCTCGGGTGTTCGTTATCCGATTGAATCCTTTCAGGTGAAGAGTGGCACGAAAATTAGGAACGTCCTTGGCTACGCTTTGAAAGAGTCTCCGAACTTCGACTGTGTCGTGTGGACCTCGATTGGCCACGGTATAGGAAAGGCCATTTCTTGCGCGGAGCTGTTCAAAAAGAAGAACAAGGGACTCCATCAGATCACAAAATTACGTTACACACAGTCAGTCTTACAGCAACGAGAACATCGTCAGGAGTTTATTGCACTGTTGCCATTGATCGTTCGTTAAATTACAGATCAGAGAAGTCCAAAACGGAAACTGCAAATGGCGATACATCGGCGACCCGACACGTACCGGAAATACACATTATGTTGGCGAAGGAAGTGAAGGATACTTCGGTGCCTGGGTAAAATGAGTTTCTTTATTTTGTTATTATTGTTGGTAGCATTTAGCGTTATCGTGGCGAATTCAGTTATCAGGCACCCGACGATACCGGGGAATTCTTGGACGAAGAAGAAATAAAGAACGGGAAGAAAGGAGAGAGACAGGAGACTGGTAGTAATGTGACCTGCATCGATGCTGAGGAATTCGCCGTAATGGGACTAAAGACGGGTCAAAAACGACCGAAGAGAGAGCCGCAAACGGGAACGTTGTCGAAGAAAACGAAAAAGCGGAAAAACGATAAACAACAGTGAAAGAGAAAGGAGTTCTGCGTAACATTGTAAGTGAAATGTAGTTTCTCCACGGAGAACTATAGATCATGTATCGAAGTCGAGGAAAAAATGTATAGCACTCTTTTGTTATTCAAATAATTTAATTATTTGTTTGGAACTGTAGGAATTAAATGCTTAATTTAATCACTCGAAGGGTTAGTGAACTGATACGTAATATTTAAAAAATCCTTGTCCGTGAAGCATTAACAAATAATGCTCATATCTCAGGCATACCTCATATCTCTTTCCATCATTCACAAAAATATCTTATGATGTATTTACATTGAATAGAAAGTTTATTCTTTATCAAGTACATGCACTTTCGTTACAGAAATGATCGCATAACAATATATTCCTGTCGTCTCCTCTGTTAATGAATACTCTTATTTACAATGTGTATTTTATATATACAACGTTGTGACAGCGGTACACGTGTAAGGTGTCGCGTGCAAAAACAGGTATGCATGAACATCGTGAACTTATGTTTAGTACGAAAATTTTCAGTGCCCTCCGTGTAAATTCGCTTGCAAATTTCATTTAAAAAAAAAACGTCCTGTCGCAAAAGATTAATGTACCATGTACAAAAACGAATCAATCGATGGAACAGTTTGTCGTTTACTCGAATTCCCTAATCTTATTTTTATAATTGCAAGAGATATCTGGCAATATGTCAGAATCGCATATATTGTATATTATTCTTACGTCTAACAACTGACAATAGAAGTCGAACTTCTTTGAGTCATGAAATATCATGCGACAACAGGAGAGAAGCTTAATATTTCAGTTTCATTACCACACGAGATAAATATCGTATAAATATTTATTACCATCACTGCCATTAATAATAATGTTGAATAAGAATCCGTTTAATATTGTGATTATGGTTATATCATATTGATAAATTGCTTTACGTCATATCGAACATATCTATTCCTCATCAAAAATTCTTTAAAAGGAAATCAGTATTAAAAATCAGTCGCTTGAACTTACTTGGTAATTTAGTTATAACTTATGTCTTATTCCATAAATGAACGTGTGAAAAAATCGTTTTTTGAACTGGTTCGCACGAGTAATCATTCATTTAAATAAAATCAAATATTTTTACAAAAATGTACAATGCTATGGAAACTACCTTCGACGAAAGATGCGTTTAACTTGAATTTCTTGTTATTGATATAATACTTATTTAGACGAGTTATTTAATCATACGTAGAAATAAAAATTCAGTAACACATGATTGTTTTGAGTTCAATATATTGTAGAAAATATAATGAGTAAGAAGTGTATCTTCATGTTTCTGCAAATACACAGTCCATACCTTCATATGAAACGACTTAATAACAGTTGCGGTCATTACTTCAATTATCTTGTACATTATAAAGCTTACACATTTTAAGAATAAACTAATGTTGTAAATATGATTATTAAGCACGGAAAACTGCTTTATACATCAAATCGAGTTTAGAAAAATGGAGAACAAGAAATTCTAGTGTCAAATTTAGATGTTCACATTGCGTTTCAGGTGGGATCATTATCGACCCGTTTCCGACACTTTCGTCGTATTTCCAAATACGCCAAGAAGTACTTCAGCAATGTATCAATATTACCAATGGTTTCTCTAAATCTGACAAATCAACTTTGGGCAGTATAAATAAATGTTTAGATTCTAGGCTTCGCTCTCCGTGGTTCCATCTTCTTCCATTATCGGCACTATCAAACATTCTTTTGACATCAAGCTGTACTTTATTACAAATGCTGTGAACCTGTAACAAGCAGATATACTCAGCAAGAGAATACACGGCTATATGGGATTTTGCAGCGTATATTACTCTACCTGCGACACAAAAATGTCTCATTCTCATACTCATCGAATATTGTTCTATGGTGGTAATATGCATGAGAGAAGATTCTGTAAACTCTACGACTAACAGATCCCAGCTTAGCGACAGAAGATTCCTTAATACTCACTCTGCAACAAAATTTCAAGCGTACATAATTACATTGACCATTATTTTTTGTATGCCCTCTCTCATCTACCATTATACCTGCTAGGAAAATACTTGTTACTGTTAAGTAAACAAGCAGCACCATCGAGCGTGTGTCGTGTGTAATCGACAGCTGGACATTCCTTGGGTGTCTTATGCGCAGCGCACAAAAATATCCATTGTTCGGTCGCTGTCATTTGTGTACAAACTTCCGGCTGGCATTCCTCCTGCAGTCTTACTGTTAAACCGTTTAATTCCATACAAAACTGTCTGAGATGCTCGTATTTCCATACAGCCTCGTCGTGTGCTTCTGGCATTTCCAATATCAAGTCAACGTTCGAAGGATCTCTTCGGATCATCTGTTGAATATACTGCTGCACCGCCAGCGTGCTATCCATTTCTTCGAACGGTTCATCGGGCCACCTAGAGAAATCCTAAAGGAACAACACTTGCGATTAGAAAAACCGTTCAAGCCCCGATAGCCGTTTAAACGCTCTACGTTATTACAGAATAGCAATAACACACTCTGTTATTACCTGTCAAACGTATACATGTTTGTCATTTAGGGCGTAACATGAAACGTATTCGCAACATTTAATTAACCTAAAATTGTGTTCAGGGGTAGCAAAGAATCTGTGCATTAATGAACACAGGGGATCAGGTAAACAGGATAATATGTATTATCAGAGTCTGTAAACAGTCGCCTGTTTTCTGGGCCTTTCATTGATTTTCATCGGACATGTCAGGGACGCGTTCGAATGTTTCCGCAAGTACACCCCGTAAAACGGAACACATATCGGACTATGGTACGGGAGGCACGGTGGCGGTAAATCGTTAACAAAAATAACATCGTTATTAACCTTTGCTTTGGTCCCGGGCCTATTTCTTCTGAGGATCGTAGGTCCGTCCGCCATCTTCATTTTGCTTCGATCGTATCACATAAAAAGATCTGGTGTGTCGTAATGTCGGAACGGAGATGCAATGTCGGCCCAGTGAGAGTAGCGACATCATACCTAATCGATACCTACATGGTGGTACTCTCTGCTCACCATTCGAAAGCTCTTTAGGGATGTGTTTGATATATACGTATATTCAATGAACAACGGGAGATATATTTTTCCGCAAATCGGTCCTACCGGTGGGTACAGGATGGATGATAAAATCGAACTTTAATCTAATAAATGGGTATATATTTATAATAACTTTTGCGTATATATACAGGAGAAACAGAAGTATGTTTTTTGCAAAACAACGCTAGGGTTCGATCGTTCCTTTTTATTTGTACAATGCTTTGAGAATGAAAAGAATTCACTAATGCAACCTTAGAAAGTATAGAGCCATTTATTCGTAAACGTCTTCTCTATCTGCGACGTAACGCACTATATCCGCAGGTCGTAGTAGTCTCTCCGCGTCCATGTCCGGTATTTCGAAACCGAATTCGTCTTCCATTGCCATTATAACTTCTACATGGTCTAGAGAGTCCAGGCCCAAATCGTTTATGAAATGGGACTCCAATTTCAGCTGGAGAAAATTGAAAAATCATTTAATACAAGCTGCATAATGGATACATTGAAATAACTGATATCTAAGTGAGATATAAATACGAAATTCCTTCCATGGAACATTAGAATGACGTATTTATATATCAGTTTCATTTCGAAGACACCACGATTCAAGCGAGGTGTCAATTGATCGCTAATATTTTCAGAAGTTATCTATCAACTGTTTTTCTAACAAATTTAACATGATAATGCTAACTGCGCTATAAGCAACTCTGTACAATTGGAACTTTACGTGTTCATGAAATGTAAAAACACCTTCACAAGTATCTTTGGTACTATATAGTTTTGTAGTAAATAGATACCTTCTTAGGATCAATTTTATCATAAAGATTGAGTACTAAAAGTACTCGCTGCTGAATGAAGTCAAGTGACAACGGTGGCTTATCGCTGTAGGGGCGCACCTGCTTGACTCGTGTGTCCGTTATTCCCTGTAAAGGAGTATTTTATAAGAAGTATATATAATAACCTTGTCAGCTGATATTTTATCATAGGCTGCGACCACTTTTAATACACGTTCCTCGATCTTCTTATTTCTACATTCAGAATATGCGCGAACGCTCTCGGTCTTTACCTAAATGTATTTAAATCAATGTTACATGTACGAAAGAAATCGACGTTCAATCGAATCACGGGACAGAATGAATTGCGAAGCGAATCGAAGAAATACTATTCGATATTCGGTGTCATAAAAGTGAAACTTATATAGTGGTTGATGGAATCGAAATCAATTAAGACCGTCGCACGTTTAATGCTTATGGAATCGATGGTGACACGTATCGAGGAAGATCTATCATTCCGCATGCTATGTATCCTATTTGTCTGCCAAAACATGAAGCATTTCAGTTATGTAATACGCGATTTAAAAAACACGACTAACGCAAATCACGTAAGAAGATTCGCCAGCTCTCTGCAATTAGGGAGTAACCAGTGTTTACCTGTGGCAGAAGTGTGATGGTTCTTTGTCTTTTACAATGAAAGGATCTCTCTGTTAATTGAAGTTGCGTGGCAGCAGCTCGTAAACAAAATCGACTGATCGAATTCTTAAACGAACCGGTGTTTCTCATTAAAAGACGAATACCCGCGAGAGACGCCATTTTCTCAGCTGCAAACGGAAAATGCAGTCGACAAGATTTGGACTGTGGTCGCGTGCGCGAACCTAATTTCTGTTATACATGTGCAACGACCGTCAGTAGGTTATCACCACTCCCGTACTGTTTTCGAAATTTTACGCTAGAGGGTTTTAAAAACGAACAGATTCTCGCAAGTGCTCGAACTAGTGATGGGCACCATCGACTAAAGACTATGGAATAATCGATAGTAGTCAATTACTATTTTTACAGTCGACTGATTTTTTAAACTATCGACTGAATTTAATAGTGGTTGGGTTACTATTTTCATAGATATTTTGTTTAAAAAGTTCATTAACATTTTGCCTTTATATTGCATTATAGACGAGTTATCGTACGCACAGTATTTCGTCGCGAGGTAACTCGTCCGTGATCGCAAAGTGGTTAAAGGATAAATAAATAATTTATATACATTTTTAAATTACTGTCTACATTTATTTATTATTTATAATTAGACAATAATCAACCCGACGTAAAGAACGCGCAATATTTGCTGAAACACGTAAGCTTTAAACTTCACATTTTAGCCGCCTCAACATGATCATTCTTGCTCAAGGTCATTTCAAGGTCAAAAAGGTGGCATCCGCTAAATTTAGTCTTTTATTCTCTATCATGCTGTCGTAAAAAAATATACTATTCCATTTTAAAAAAAAAACATCGGCGACCTTAAAATTTCATTAAAAAACACGACATAAAAAATTTTTTCTTCGCCATTATATTGGCCCCCTCCAATAGTGTCACTTTGTCCTGCGAAGTTTTCTAATAGGATTGTAAATACGAAAGATATTTAGGTGTTCTCATTTATGTGGGACACTCTGTATATCGGCACAAACGAGCTATAGGATAGACCTAACATCCAATGCATTTTCGTGTCCCACGTTTGTGGGGTCACGAAACCCCATTACCATTTTCGTGTCACATCCTACATTACCTACTGGAACTAAAATCTGCTGACAGCGTCGTTAGTGTTTGGAATTAAGTCTCGCGAATACAATAGAATATTGTTTTCTAAAACCCTTTAACGATTTCAAATACTAATTTCGGTTATGATTACGTAAACTTTATGTCTGGTATAAATAACAAATGAATGAAACTGTACGTACAATAAAGAATATTGTCACGTCCGGTGGTTCGACCGTAAACGAATTTTTTCCGTCCTTTTGAAAATTCTATTTCATAGGAGAACGTTCAAAGGAGCCAAGAACAGTTCATATAAATCAATTTCAAGATAAAAATAGCGCTAAATAGGTATTTCGATTTTCAACAACAATTATTATTGTGTTTGCTATCGATAAATAAAAGTTTATTTATATAAGTTGAAACAGCATTTGTTTAGCTTCAAAATGAGTATAAAAACAGAAAGCATTCTATTTAAACAGTGATGAAACATTCAGGTTGAATTAATCATGTAATAGCTCATTTCGTTTACTTTTCCAGAATTCGGACTGTAACTTGGAAAATAGCCGAAATACGCGCTGTGCATTACACGACAGTAACAGTATAGATTGGCAACTATGCGACGAATATTCTACGATGTGGTTTGGCAACTACGCTTCGGATACCTGTAATTCAATATAATTCCTAAACTCACCACTCTAAATCGTAGAGGAAATATCAAAACCTCTGCTTTTTGAATAGTCGATGTTTCAGAAGACGAGACACGAAGTCCTATGAGATTTTAGGTCTATCCTTATCACCCGTCTGTGATATCAGCACTGATATATATACATAATATGTATTACAAATATATATATATATACTAATATATATAGTATATATAGTATACTAGTAGAATAGCAGTATACTAGCAGTATACTAGTAGTATAGCAGTATACTAACAGAATACTAGCAGTATACTAGTAGTATAGCAGTATATTAACAGAATACTAGCAGTATACTAACAGTATACTAGCAGTATACTAGTAGGATAGCAGTATACTAGCAGTATACTAGTAGTATAGCAGTATACTAGTAGTATAGCAGTATACTAGTAGTATAGCAGTATACTAGCAGTATACTAGTAGTATGCAGTATATATAGTATATATATACTAGTATATACTAGTGTATATGTATCAGTGGATATCAGTGCTAAGTTCGCGCGACAGAAGATTTTATGAAGTATAGTAACATTTTCGTTCGCACGTGTGGCGAAATTGACAGGATCTACGCAAGTGACGATAAACGGTTTGTAGTGGAGTTCGGGTTGGTGTTTATCTTTGGCAAGTATTTTTTTCTGCTTCTGGCCAGCCAGCGAATTTTCCGACTGTTTTGGATAAAGTGTGTGTTTGAATTTGTAACCTTGATACCATATGTGCTGGAACAGTAGTGGTCAATATGTGGGTGAAGCCACAAGAGGTTCTACTGGCAAACGCTCTCTGGTAAATTAATATGCAGACATAATGCTCGACGTACTATTCTAATTACTGTTTACATCGTGTGTCAAACACAGCTGACATTGCTTCGCTTCGAGATTCGAACGATTTTTCGTGCGTTATTGTTTATTAACATCTCGCTAACTTTTGCGCGCTTGGCTCCCGACGGGAGAGTGGCTTTATGAAAATCGCTTTTCGATTTATCGGTCGATGTTATTTGTTTACAGAAAACCAAACTATCGAAACAAGTTTCTGTCGTTGCACAAACGACATTACCAGAGACAGAATTTTGTACAAGCTCGGAGCTTGAACGAATCGGTTCTAGCATTTTTTCGCAATAACACGGCGACGCAGAAATCGAAAGTATAACGCGTCCCGTATGTTATGCACGCGCTATTATAGATAAGGAACATTTACGCTTTCACGAATTATCAGCGAAATTAATACTGCGGATATATACTATCCGCTAGTATATAGAGTATATAGATAGAAAATTTTTATTTTCGTAGATTATTTCGTAGACGCCAGACTAACCGAAAAATTTATTTTGCCGGATAGCAGGTGGCTCGCAATAGAAGTAAAATAAATATTAATTTTTATCAATACGATCTTTATAAATTTCATTTCGATCGTATCCTTAATCGTAAACAAAAAATTCGGATACTCCCCAAAAGTATCGGGTTGAAACGAAAGTTCGTAGCGTTTTTACATTGAAATTCGAAAGAGATGAAATTAAGATGTTTATACATAGGTTTAGTCAATAAGATGATAAGGTACCCCGAAAATGTCAAAAAGTAATGGAACAAAATGTAAAATATGTCTTTGAATTTTAATTTGAGAATGCTATGACCTTTCGCTCCAACCCGATAATTATTTTCTGTTTGTTTTCATTGTGCAGGGTTACAGAACAAGCAACAGTATACTTTGTTTTGCAACGCCGTAAAGGGCATGGAAAAACGAAAGGTCTTGGCTCCATATTGGTGGGAACATTGGATATTGTGCTTGACACTAAACCCCCACCCTTCAGGATACTTCATCAAACACCGTCGTCAGAAGTTTATTGGGGTAAGACAGTTCGAAATCATGAAATTAGAAAAATTCTACTAATTCTATGTTTGGGCTAGTATTGATCTTATTATACCTGTACCGTATGCAGAAGTCGCATGTTCCCTGACGCACGAAGAAATCTTGAAAGATTGGGAATGGCTTCATTCAAACTTGATGGATACTTTGACTTCTTTCGACACAGAAGAAGAAATAACTGAATTCGTTTGCTGCAAGATACAGTCTATTATCGCAAACAGTATTCCAGATTGTCAATTTGCTGATGGTAAATTCGTTGATACGATTAAGTGTATCGTATACACGGAGAGGCTCTAACGAAAGCTTAATTGTTCACAGAAGAGGATCCAGAATCATTTAAAACCACATCCTTTAAATTTCATCAACTTTTCAATATACCGAAGGAGGACAAATTGGTCAATTATTATTCCTGCAGGTACTTGTATATTAAAGTAAATTCACGTTCTTTTTTATATTCATGCATAGAGGATTCCATAAAATTGTCTCTCAACATTGCCTCTTTCAGTTACTGGAAATCTCGTTTTCCTAGACAAGGATGGCTATACTTGTCGGTAAATCATATGTGTTTTTATGCATATATTTTAGCAAGAGAAACGAAATTAATTATAAGATGGGCAGATATTACTGAATTGGGCAAAACCAATTCTATCTTATTTCCTGACAGTATACGCGTTGTAACTAGAGACAATAAAGAAGTGAGTGCAATACACACGAATAAAACGTTGCCAACGTTTTCTATTAATCGCACATTTCAACTTATTTCCAGCATTATTTTTCAATGTTTGTGCATAAATCAGAGACATACTCGTTAATGGAACAGCTTACAAATATTGCTATGAAAAGACTTATAGACGAGAAAAGCGGTTTCAACGAAGACAGAGAACTCTTACATAAGCTAAGGTATTCAAGCTATCCTATTATTCGTGATCAAAATTGATTTGCCCCGATCGTAACGGTGTTTACATTTACAGTAAAAATGTACCTAAGAAACCATCCTTCTTAAAACGTGATCTCGATGCACGAGCGCACTCCGAGGCATACAGGTTACAGTTTAGATTGCCGGGAAGTGAAAAGTTGGACGGCAGTATCGATGCAACTTTGTGGACACCGTACAATAAGAGATATGTTTGGGGGAAAATATTTCTATCCCAGAATTACCTCTGTTTTGAGAGCAGGGTAATACTTTAGCACGTGGAAACGCTAGGGCTGTGCGAGAACCCGATTACGTCCGGTCGAAAATTTTTCGATTCTCGAGAATCTCGAAATTTTCGAGGACCCGTCCTGACCATCTCGCACACCTCTAGTGAATGCATCTAAAAAACTAATGATATTATTCAATGACATTTATTACGGTATAGGTAAGAGGATTGGTGAGCGTAGTTATACCTTTGAGAGAGGTGACGCTCATAGAGCCTGCTGAAAATCAATCGTCCAGCACGGGGATTGATAAGTCGATTTTAGTGACAACGGCACGATCGTCCTTTTTGTTTGCTCAAATCCACGACAGAGATTTCGTGGTTCAAAAAATATCCGAGCTATTGGCAAGATCGAAACTGTCGGCTTTGTAAGTTGTCAACTTCGCTGGCATTATGAGCTTCGCCGCTGTTTATCGACGTTTTCACATTTTAATAGAAGTGTCTCGGACAGCTCGCCGTTCCAAAACAGTTCATCTCGGGACGATGGTAAACCCGGCGAGGCTAAGACCGCCAATCAATGGAAACCACAACCGCCATTGATGACGTTATTCAAAGCACCGTTGAGTAGCGAAGCGGCGCTGAAACAAGAAGCCAAGGAGAAGCAATGGGAGCTCCATTTCGCGGAATTTGGAAGAGGTATTACGATGTACAGAACGACCGAGACGGCGACATTAATCATTCAGGGCCTACCGCAGACTCTCAGAGGAGAAGTTTGGCTCACATTTTCTGGTAATAGAAACGACATTCAGCAGAACGATCGTCTCCGCAACGAAATGCAATTATCTTCTTGTACTTAGGTGCTTTGAACGACATGATAATGAATCCCGGTGTTTATAAGTCGTTGGTTGACCAATCGCTCGGCAAGTCTTGCCAAGCGAACGAGGAAATAGAAAGAGATTTACACAGATCGTTACCGGAACACCCAGCATTTCAATCGGACACCGGTATCAGCGCGTTGAGGAGAGTGCTTTCCGCGTACGCTTGGAAGAATCCACAAATTGGTAAATCTTCTTGGGAAGCTGTTAACATTCTTGTATTAGAAAATCGATCCTAAGACCAACGTCCTTCTCGCAGGCTACTGCCAAGCAATGAATATAGTGGCTTCCGTCTTGTTAATCTACTGCTCGGAGGAATCTGCCTTCTGGCAGTTATGCAACGTATGCGAAGCGCTGTTACCCGATTATTACGACAGAAGAGTAGTCGGTGCTCTCGTCGACCAAGGTCTCTTGGAAGAGCTAGCCGCTGAATACTTACCAACTTTGCACGCCAGACTACAGGAACTGGGATTGATCAAAGTTATATCGCTTTCATGGTTCTTGACGATATTTTTGAGCGTCATGCCGACCAGTAGCGCAGTCAATATAATGGACTGTTTCTTTTACGACGGGGCGAAAGTAATCTTCCAGGTATTACATGTTGACGAGCATGCACACATACGTTCATATATATATATATATTTTTCTTTGAAATTAATTTCTGCTCGAGGAAACTTTCAACTTTATCGTTATCCTTTCTAACGAATACAGAAATAAAGTACATAAAAAGAAGACATTTGAAGTAAACAGGTCTTTCTTCCTGTGTCAGATAGCATTGACAGTACTGGAATGGAATCAAGATAAGTTACTTAATTGTCGTGACGATGGCGAAGCAATGCAGTTGTTAACAGATTATCTGGGAGGTGTGTTCAACGATGAGGGTCCTGTATTGCCCAGACCGGTCGACAGTGCCACTTCTAACAGGGTGAGCATGTTTGCCTTGAATCGTCTTATTCGTTCATAAGTAGAAATACGTAGATCTGTGTATGTATATTTATTCCAGAGTATATCCGTTCAAACTTTAATATATGAAGCGTACTCAAGATATGGAACCTTGACCACCGGAGGAATAGAAAGGCTTCGCTTGAAGCATAGGCTTAGGGTAGTTCAGAGTTTGGAAGACGGTATTGAAAAGAACGTGCTCAGAAGCGTTATCGTTGATAAGTACATGACAATGGAAGAATTACAGGTACAAGAGTAGCTATAATTATACAATTGTTCGCGAGAGTATTCGAACGGTCTTTAAAACGGAATAACTTTTCTGAAATTGGACTAAGCGAGCTGTGACTGTAGATGTGCACGTGAAACGAACAATCTCTGATACGTATTAACTTCTATATACAGGATCTGCTAAGCTTAGTAAGAGAAGAATTGATGAGCCAACGGAAATCGGAGCCTGATCGCTACGATCCGATGCAGCCCCCCTACGAAGCATACAAAGTAGATTTCGAATTATTCAGAATATTATTTGGCGGGCTGTCGCCATGGGGAAAATGTAGTCAAGCCGAATCCTTGTCGGCTCGGTTGTTCCGTGTAAGTCAATCATGCTTCGCGTTTGCGATTAGCTTTTATGTATTTTCAATTTCAATGATTTTCGATGTATAAGGATAACCGAATCGTTAAGCATTAGAGAATTAACGTCCACGTGTATCTCAATTTTATTATCATAAGATCAAGCAAATATCAGAAAATGTTCATAAGTACTATTGTACTATCAGTTGATGGACCGTAATCGTGATGGTTTGCTAAACTTTCGAGAATTAGTACAAGCTATTGGAATGACAGCGACCGCTGACTTGACGCAAAGGTTGAAACTTTTATACACTCTCCACTTACCGCCATTGCTCACCCCCGCTGACTTTGAATCGCCAGTGCAATCTGGTAAATAATGTTCTCGTTCTCGATTTATAATGAAATCAAGATTATGATAAATCTTTAAATGGCCATTAGATGGAGCAGAAGTTGCGGCAGAAGCGACAGACTTCTTTGACAGTATGGAACAAAGTGTCGCTTCCCTAGAAATGCCAGTCAGTCTGGCGGAAGAGCCGTCTGCGGGTTCTCTGTCTCGTTCGATAAGCTTGAACAGCCAGCAAGACCAGTCATGGGAGATTCAAAGCATGAGCAGCTTGCGTTCCATGATCACGTCAAAAGACAGTCCTTTGGATTTAAAAACCGTGCCAAAAATGTCCCAGGGACACTTCATAGCGTTATGGAAAACTCTGTACGACATGTTTCCCACACAACCAGAAGAACAAGAAACTTATCATTGTATAGCCTCTATAGGTAACTCGCACGCAGCTGCACCGTTGTTGATGAAACGTCGGGCCCTTAATTAAGAAAGTGTATTTTTGTCGAACGCAGGTACTCTTTTGCTTCAATTAGGCGACGTTGGTAAAAAGTTTTACGTCGACCGGGATGAGTCCGAGGACAGCTTGCTTTTAGCTGCCACGGCTGCTCAGCAATCGCCCTCGACCACCGAACGGGTACGTTTGTTGGTAAACAAACTCTTTTGTTTCACACGTAACATGGCGTGTTATTTTTCTAGTCGCACGATCGAAACGGAAACCCATCCAACGTGACGTCCTCCACCGATCCAGAATGGTCAATAAGCGTCGAACAGTTCCTGGCATCTGCCTTAACAGGTCACGCGATTGTAGATTTTTTTAGTAAACGAGCAGATCTTACCGATGCGATTGCAACGCTAAAGAACCGTAGATTTAATCGTGTTCATTCCCTATCGGACACGCCCGTGTTAAATGTATGATACACAGTCCCGTCTGTGTGCGAAGATAGTGTAAGATATATACATAAAAATTCATAAAGTGATAGATTGCCTTGGATAATTGACCAGCGATTTCATTTCCTAAGGAAATTTTTACATTCGCCGCGAATCTAGCAGAAATCATTGTTTATTCGAGGAACAGATTGGCAACGTGAAAAGAGTGTTTCCGTGAACAAAAAGTGAGAGTAGGAGCGAGCCAAGTAGTCTCTCATTCGCCTTGAAAAAAAAAAAGAAAAGAAAAGACCGTGAACATTGAAGACGTCCAATTATTTAGGCCTACAATATTCCTATTTAGTAGAGATATAGTTATTAATACGATATATACCAGTTTATTTTATGCAGGCAAATTGCGGAGCGATTAAAGGATACGTTTGATTTCTTCGAAGACATGAATGAATTTATTGGCCTACGAGAGTAGTGATGTATGCATTGAAATCTGAGGAATGAGTGGATATACTCAGGGTAAATATTTTAAACGCATTCCGATTACAACTTTCTACAGATTGCTCGTGCATGATAAGCAAGTTCCCACCAGTTGATACTAACACAACAAAAATATTTTTTAGTACTAAATTGTTGAGTGTTTATAATACACGATAATTCCTCGATTATGATACGAATGATATATATGCACAAAATTTACGTCGTCAGTTATTAGGCGTATTATTTAATCTTGTATGTTTATCCTGTATACTTGAGTAATCTATGAAATTAAGCAGTATTACTCGAAAAAAAAAAACAGATATATGAAATGTGTGTATAACAAACGAGAATGTTAAATCTTTACTATAATAAATCGACGCTGCATTTATAATTACATGCTATCTCGTAATAATAACTAAACGACTTTTTCAAATGTTCGACAAATTTTTCTAACTCGTACAACTCAGAGTATTATATGAAACGTTTATGAATACTTTGTTTGAATGCAGTTGACTATTGATACTTGAGATTATAGTTTCTTGGCATGTGTGACTATCTACATTTCTTGAACATAATTTTTATTTTTATATAACCGATATATGCATATTCTCCGGAACAAAATAATTCAAGTTTTTGCTTCACAAAAATCGAAGCATCAATTAATTGAAGAATTTCTTTTGTGAACAATATACATGTATATATAAAAAGTCATTCCGATGTACAAATATCTGTACAAATCATATAATAAATAGTATATACAACAAATCTATAACTAATTGTACGGTCAAAATGGTAGTGAAATATTATTCGCATTGTTTAGGTTTTTCTAGTTTTATTGGAAGAGTATAATAATAATCTTACATCAAAAGTTTTTCGGTAAAATGCCATCATTCTTTGCAAGACGTACTAAGCAATCGTCGGATTCACCCTGAAAAAAATTTGAGAAAATTATTCATACACAATATCTAAAACTGTAATTTGTAGAATAGATGTAAAAATCCACGTACCATACGTCTGATAGCTCCACAAATAGCATACATTTTTTGTGCGTCGGTCATGCGACCAGTTTCTGGATCAACATCAGCAATGCTCAACTGAATGGAAGCATGATCCTTAGCGTGAATGATACGATTACTGGACGAGCTATTGATACAAACGTTTTTTGCTTATTAGTTAAATGTTTGAAATTAATTTCGCTATTATTTAGGTCAATAACTTTCGTAATGTCCAAAGAGTTTCAGAGAAAAAACACACGATGCTGTTTCGATTCACAACAACGACTATAACCCACGTGTACCGCTTACCATTTCCTTGGGATGTACAAGTCAACAACAACTCCGTTATCGTTTTCCATTATGCCGGCTGTAACAAACATTAAAATATCAAGTTTTTACCATACTGCATGAAAGTAACAAATTAAACATCATTAAATTGACATATTTATTCTCACTTCAATTTGGCAAGTGTACACCGTAAAATGGCTACCGAAGGTAAAGAACTTTCTTCAGTCAGGCTGCGGATATGTCGTAAAGGAAATACGGGTACCAACATTAGCTTGAAAACAGTCTCTAAATACTATTATTCCTATATCTATCAGAACATGGGTAAATATTTAGACACGCTGTCTCACTTTCACCGTGCAACGGATAATAGTTGTTTAGTATCCTATAATATCCAAATATTTTCGTAACGAAATATATTAAAACATCATTAAAATAAGGTGTAGAAGTAGACCAATCACCATGTGGGGTTTCTTGTCTCGTCTCGTCTGTAATATTAGTTCCGACCGATAAGGTAGGATGTGACACAAAAATGGTAAGGACTGAGACAAAAAAATACATTGGGTGGTTGATCTACTCCTGTACTTTGTCTGTGGTGAAGGCACGGTACTGACGTTTCAATGCAGCACATGATTCTTGCCGGAATTTGTATTCTATCTTATGACAAATGCGGCATGAATCATTTGCGTTCGAAAACCGAACCTCTAACAAGATAGAAGAGTAGACCTAACCTATTAATACTAATCGTTTGGTGTCAAAACAATATTTGTTTATTATGTCTTTCTGATTTCTTCATGAAAGAAGAAATTCTATGTGATAAGCATTGTAATTGTATACCGTTGTACATATTTAATGGATAAAATGTCATTGCCACAGACCCATCAAGCAGAATTAATAGCTCTAGCAGAATTAGCAGGGATTTCAGCAGTTCCAAGAGTTTATCGGTAAAAATTCGAAAAACATGGTTGTATGCAATAATTTTTCAGACTTGTTATACCAACGTTAAAATATAAACAAATGTAATACTTTGTTCTCTTAGCGTGATAATGGAACTTCTGGCATTACACGTATCACCAGAAGATATATATATTCTTCTGAAACAGATACGTCAGCAATCAAAGGATAAAGAAGCTACAGAGAATCCTGAAGAAATACTTAACGCATTAAATTCTAATTAAAATCCTGCATATTTATACATTAACAAAGAATAACTTGATATGTATTTAGAAGAATGAACATATACCTTTTCATATAGTTTTTGCTGTTCTACTTATTGTTTATTACAAAACGCAAAACTGTTAAATTATTTCTCTACAAATATATTATATTCTTTTAAGGAAAATAAATAACACGCGACTACGGTTATTTAAAAAAATTTATGTATAGTTTATGTAATAGATATTTTTATACTTTTTTACAGCCTGCTCTTGCTAATTTATCAGCCATTTCGTTCCCGTGTATTCCAACGTGTCCGTTAACATGTTTCTGTAATATTGTTCCACAAATAAATTAAACTAAAAATTAGTATAATGTAAGTAGAAAGTGACTGTGATGTAGCTCATACCCAAGCTATGTTTAAAGATTTCAGTGCTTCCTCCATTTCTAATAATTCAACTTTGTTTATAACAGGTTTATTGTCTGTAGTTTTCCATCCATTTCTCTTCCATTTTGGCATCCATTGATTTATGCATTTGATTAAGAACTGGGAGTCTGTAATGATTTTCAGTTTCGTTACACCTGCTTCTTTCGCTTTTCTGGCAGCCATAGTCACAGCCTGAATTTCTGCATTATTGTTGGTTTGTCTACCAACAACCGGTGCAGATACATTCCTGTAATTATAGAGAAATAAAATAGTGCAGAATCAAAAGTGTGTTTTGAGGACATAACGCAACCTACAGGGGATGATCTTCGCCAAACCAGACGCCTATGCCTGCTACTGAATTCTTGTAACCGTTTGAACTACACGCTCCATCAGTATATACATTCACATAACCGTCACTGTCAACTGCAAATCCTGAAGACGATTTCTGGAATAAATTCTAGGATAGATACAAATGCAAAAACAGAACAACTATATTATATGTATTAATAGGCATTCACTTGCACACTGGACGTGGCAGATGGAATTTCACTGATATCTATCAGTTTACACCTCTTCGCAGACAATTTATCTTTGACAAGTGTATCTATGTGAGGTAGTGCCCTGAACAAGTTAAAAATTAACAATTACAGTTTTATGTTGTAGTCATTCACAAGTGTCTACTGTACCTTTTCCTTATTGGAAATGTTATGCTTTCAAGGCTTTCAGCGCTCTTTGTATTTCTCTTGGTGGAATTTGCATTTTCCTTGGTGGAATTTCCTTTTCCCCTGCTAGAGCTCGTCTTTTCCCTAATGAAACTTTGAGCTGCATCTTTGGATGGAAACTTTTTGAATATAGCGCCAGGGAATTGGTGGACTTGACGTTTACATTCGTCCCTTATAAAAGATAGATTACATATAATTTATATAAAACGAGTTTAATATAATATACACTAATAACAACAAGTTATATGAAAAATATAAATGTATTACCAACTGCCATATATTCCAGGTTTGTGACCTTTGGCAACTGCATAATATGTTGCTGGCATTTTCAGCGATTTCAGCAGATGACACACTTGTGTTACTAACATATAAACACTTTTACTATTTGGAGACGAAATTATTTTTAAATGCTGTATTTACCTAAAAAAGGGAAATCAAAAGTGAGGGAGTCAATTATAATTGAACATTGAAGCAACAAAATAATTAGGTGATAGAGAACTGTGTAAAAGTAGTTTCATGTCATTAGTCGTACCTCATGCATCGTCCGCGGTTAAAAATATTTTATAAAAGAGGGAATATAATTAAATGTGCTCGCTTATTAAAAATGTTCCATGTTTACTGGTGCGTCAATATTGCTGAGTACTGATAATGATAAGACCACTCCACCTAATTAGTCTACAACGAAAAAATGTATTGCAACTTAAGCTACGAACATATATTTTAAACGAATAAATGCACACCTAATTCATAGGAAATCATTCAAATATAATTTCTTACTGTCGTGAATGAAGTAAACACAGAATTTCTAGGATTCTGCGAGTCCTCTATGATGCCAAGTCGCGTACTAAATCATGTCAACGAATTACAAACAAATTACTTATGTTTAGGAAGATCATCGAAAAGGCACCATTCAAACACATTAAATTAAAGAAAAATAGCAATCAAATATTCATAATTTTAAAACCCGTTAATTTATTATTTCACGACATACGCAGATTCTTTTAATACATGGACTGTCGTCTGCTACAAGGCACGTTATTCAAAATAAAATGATTGTACAAAGTTGGATACAAATCGATTATGTATTTACGTTGTTACGTGTGAAATAGTGAAATTGATTAAAAGCATGCAACAGTTGATAATTTGTGTACCATCAATTGAAAATTCTTGTTTCGATTATTAATTCGTGCAAAGGTTAATCTGGTTTTTACAGTGTGTATTTTCGCTTGAAATAGAACGTTATGATAATATGGCAAATTCGAAGGTACGTTTCTACAAAATTTATAGTACAAACGTTGTCATTTATTACCCTAAAGTATAGTAGCTGTGTGTACATAATAAAGTTGCTAATCAAATTTACTTAATGTGTTATTAGAAAAACAGTAATTGGCTTATGTCATCATTCGATTTTGAACCTGCCAAACAAACACCAGTTACAAAGAAACGGAATTCATTAGAATCATTAGAAACGACTGTATCTAATGTTACTACAACTTACGAGATAGCTCCGAAGAAAAAGTGTACTAGCAGTCTGGCGACGTTATTGGAAGCTTGCGAACCAAAAAAGTCTGCCGAACTAGTTGTTAGTAGACAAAAGCGTCAAGAGATCACAGACTGGTTGCAATACAAAGTTCAAAAGGGTAAACCTTCTGCATTAGTTCTATCCGGTGCATCCGGTTGTGGGAAGACAGCAGCGATTAGAGTACTTGCCAAGGAAAATGGATTCGACGTTACAGAGTGGATTACTCCCATCGATCAAGCAATGGACGAAAATAGTAGTTATTTTTCACATATGAAGTACATCAAATAATTAATTAGAAATCGATGATTTTAATCCTTCGGACACAATGATGGATTGTCGGTTTGACTATTTACAAATTCTAGAAAGAGAACGAAACTATATGGAAAGAACTTCTGTAATCAATTTTGAAATATTCTTTAGAGTCAGTACAGCATACCGATATCGGGTCCGAGGGGTTAATGAAAATATAAGAAGTAATAATCAATTTTCAGATAGGGTAATGAGACAAGGAGACAGGTTTCAGGAATTTTTAATTAGGGCTACTCGGTACAGTTCAGTTTTAAGTACTTATCACAGCCGCCTCCTTCTTGTAAAGGACTTCCCGAATGTCTACATTGAAAACAAAGACAGTTTTTCTTCTCTCTTGGAGTAAGCGATCATTTTCTATATATCTGTTAGATAGTAAGAAACAGTAAAACTTTCTAGAAAGTGTTTCACCTAGAATATGATTAACAATAAAATGATTGCATTTTAATTTTAGAAAGTACTATGAAATGGGGAGGGAACCTATAGTTTTTGTTTGTACAGAAATAGGAAGCTCGAGCTTACTGCAAAAATTATTTCCACCCGATATAAGAGAAAAGTTTGATATAGATTTAATCAAGTGAGTAGGTCTAATATTTTGCATAAATTGTAAATATTTGTTCAATTATCATAGTTTAACTTCTCCTTGATTTAGCATAAATCCTGTTACACAAACTGCAATGAAAAATGTGCTAAAACGAATCGGAGACATTTTAAATTCAATTGCTGGTCACATTGTGCGAGTCTCGCAAGATAAAATTGACGAAATATTGTCCAATAATATAGGAGATATCAGAAACGCAGTCCTTAATATTATATTTATTTCGTTGAAAGGTGTGTATAGTTAATTAGACGAATCTACTTCATTTCTGAATACTATGCTGTGATGCTATATTTATTAGTTCCCGAGGAACAACAAGAGAATAAATGCACTATTCGGGAGGAAAGTTTGGGGCTTTTACATGGCATTGGACGGGTAATTAATCCAAAAAGTAAATATTGCTATACATAGAGCAATGAACCTTGAAGAATCAATCTCTCTACTAACAAATTTTTTGTAGAAGTTCAGAATGGAGATTCTTGGACATTCGTCCATGATCCCGACGACATCGCATCGTGCTTCCAATCGCAAGCGACGGTGTTCTTGAACTTTTTGCAGGAAAATTATTTAAACACTATGGGAGGAATCGAGGAAGTGAATGCCTGTGCGAATATTTTGAGCGTAGCAGACACATTAAATACTGAATGGCGTGTATGTTTTGTTATTTTCGTTATATTTAGTTATACAGTCTTTTACATTCCGCTTTATAAAGTATTGACGACGAATAATATATTATTACGCATAAATTACATTAGATTATTCCTAACGCAATGGAAATTTTATTTAATCAATACAAATGTTTTCAGGATCTGAATTTAACTAAAGTTATGTTATCTTTCTGCACTCGAGGTGTAATGGTAACCAATCAAAAACCAATTTCCGGTTGGAATCCCGTAAGAAAACCACCAAGTATACGACCCGAGATGTTAGTATTATAAGTTTTAAAATATAGTAGCAGCGTCATATAATAGCGGCATAAATATTAGAAAAACTTGTTAACACAGTGTCGTGTTTCGAATCTATATAAAAATGACTACGAATACGATAGCATAGTAATCTGATCTTTTTTTATGTATACAGCCGAAGGTGTTTAGCAGCTGCCGAAGTTCGATGGTACGAGTCCATCATTAATTCAAAGCCAAAACCCATGGAGGAATTGCTCGATATTGACATGGAATCAATTATCGAATAAATTCTATGGAAACTGAATCTCAAAGGAAGCTCTCTAATATATACATATTTAAAATATATTTTTTTTACTTGTATTAGCAGTTGCGAAACATAATATCAAGACAAAATGCGCGACGCAAAAGATTTTTTAAAGGAATTCGTTTCTCGAATAATTTTAATCATGATCTGAAACAGTTGTTTATATGCTGTTACAACTGTTCTTCGTATTCGTTGCTCAATAGTTGCAATAATATGTTATTCTGTACAATTCTTACTTTTAATGCGAAAAGAATAAATATACTATGCGAGTTATTCTCTTCGAAACCCATTAAACGTTAAAGAAGGAAATGATTTAAAGCAGAAGTATGAAAAATCGATAACGCTCTTTGCAACGAGTATTTCATTGACGATACAAGATAACGCGCGAGTCCTAGCATCTACGTTTCATAAATAATGTTTTAACGATTACATTTAATTCACTACGTTTGTACATTAGTCATAAACTTTGTACATGTTCCGTCTATAATGCGAAGGATTACCTCGACTAAAAATCTTTATAGAAAAATGCAGTAGCAAGCAGTCTTCCGCTTTGAATACCTGTCATATTTATCAGCGTTCATAAAATTGTATCAAATCGCCTCGAATACGCGTCAAGCAATTTTCAAATTACGTACACAGTCTATTTCTTGAAATACAGAAACGGAGAAAGTTCTACGGAAAATTTCAACAACACTGATTCGACGGTGGAGCGTTCATTAAATCGTCAGTATTACAAAATCTTAGGTATAAATTCTGTTAAAAATAGAAAAGTATTTGTAAAACGAAACAAAGGATCTAACACTTTTCCTACGGGAGAATCGAATACTCCTGGATTAATTTGTTACTACGAATACACAATTTGATCGACTTTCGAAGACAAGTGCCGGAGATATAAGAATATTCAGGGCAACAGCAAATTACGCAGCCTGTGATAAATCGATTTCTTCTATCATGGCAATCAGATTGTCCAGACCGAATAAAAATCCCTCCTCATGGTTGCCCTGCTCCCACGGCTTCCTGTGCGTCATTGTCATCCCACTGGGCAGCGCTTGCGTTTTGCCAAAGTCGATCACCCACACGCCGACTTTGTCGTTGTCGTAGATCATAAAGATACTGCTTCCAATGATCTGAAATAACAAAATTATTACGTTTAATTTCTTCGGACTGTAACATTTTATTTTAGACTACTCTGTCAAATATTTAGGCAGTATATTAAGGGGGCCGGCAGGCATTTCAGAACTCGTACAGAAGCTGCATAAAATCCTCTACTAACGAGCACAACTGAATAAGAAATTGCTTGCTGTGAATTTTAAAAATCAGTTCAACAAAGTAGCAATAGGTAATGGCCTTTATGTATTACAGTTCCGAACGTGTTCCTAGATTCTGACAGTCTACGCAAGGGTTAACGAGATTGGGGATAGCAAGGGTGCGTACTTCGTGAGTCTTGAAATACTCGGAGGCCTCGATCTTCGAGCGGAGGTTCTTCAGGCGGACGAGCAGCTTGCTCCGCGTGGTCTCTCGCCTGCCGAGGAACTGCTTCATGGTGTCGAAGACTTCCTGGTGCGACTTCACCTTCTTCATGTCGGTGATCGGCGGCGCGCCCGGCAGTTTCATAGCCTCGATTCGAAACCCGTGGCTGCAGGTCGAGCTCTGTTGCTCACGGAACTGCATGTACCGCAGCTTAGTCACGGCGCGCTGCTCGTGTTCCTGCTGGGTCGGCGCGTTCGGATCTACCGCGATCATCTTCTGATAAAGATCCGGCCTGGCGGTCGTCTTCGACACCTCGGACTCCAGGAACGTTCTCGTGCCCATCTTGATGTCCATCACGTGCGGATCGTTGAAGCCGAACAGCAGATCCTGCAGCTCGATGAACGTCTCGCCTTTGTACTCCACTTCCCGATAGTATCTGCAACAATCTCCCTTAAATGACTGTCCTCGCAGGAAGAAGCCTGCACCGCTTAGCCAACAATTCTTAATTACTGAATTACTTATTTTTACATCTCTATAACCGGAACAGACTCGTACAGACTTTGATGCGTCGTTTAGATGCGAAGTTCAGTTCTTATTTAACTTATTTTTTCTGCCTCGACCTTGAATCCTAGGTGGATGATTCTTTAGACTCTCAATAATGTAACGGATTAACGCTAACGTTTACGGAGCACTAAAAATGACTATTCTACATTACTTTACAATCAAAGTTTGTAGCCATTTTTACAATCTCAATATTAGAATCTAGTAAATCTAGTGTTAAACGAGTTTAAATGATTTTTGAAGACGCTTTCGACGCACCAATATTGAGGAACACTGCTCAATTGACTTTGTAACTTGAAATTTTGATGTAGAATTGAGGAATGGCGTTTGGCGACAGTTTCGGCATAGGGTATTCACCTTGGCACGCAATCCCTGAGCTCTTTGTCCTTGCTGAGAGCCTCGTAAACGATCCTCTCAGTGTTCTCAGCGCCTCCGGTCTTTCTTTTCCAAACAGTGCCGGGTCCGGCTGGCGCGAAGCCATCCGGGTGGCCGGATAACTGGAACCAGGACTTCAATCTGTTCTTCAGTAGAACGTCGCTCGCCGGTGCCGTTAGATCCAACGCATTCTGCGGGGGAAAAAGAAAAGAGAAAATGTTTAAAGCGTGAGCGATATTTAAACGCAGCGCGAGGAAGCAGATAAAGTCAACCCCTATGCGCCAGTAATCGGGCAACCGGTTATGCACTTCCGGTCTGCATTCAGACTTTCTATTCCAGTTTCCATTGAAATTAAAAATGTGGGAAAAGGTTTTCGAATTACAAATCGAGTTCATTTTTTATCTGGAATAAATTCCTTCATAACAGGATCGACTTTTATTCGAATTTCGTAGGATTTAATAGTATAAAATGTCTGCAACCGCACGAAATGAAAAAGAGACAAAAATCCGCCATTTTCACGGGATCGGTGATTCTATCGTTTGTAGCGTCTTCTGCGAAGGGAGACAGATACGTGGTAGTCTTCGGGGTATCGTTCGTCTCTTTGTTATTTACTTCGAATTTAATGGGTGCTAGGATGATCGGTACCAGCGCTAGAAACTTCAGCGAGAGATCTTCTTCAGGCATGGAGGCGTCGGACAGGACCATCGGGAACTGCTCCATTTTTTGGATGGTCGCAGGATCGGTGGGAACCTTCGGATGAGCCCCGGACGAGTTCGACCCGACGCTGTTGGACCTGTTCGAACCCGCAGACGTGCTCCTCCGCCATTGCCGAAAAGCGCTGTAGGTGCTGCTCGAGGACGCATCTTTCTGCCGTCGATGTTCCTTCTGGCTCGAGTTATGGTTCAGCCGCGTTTGCTCCTTCTTCGAGGGCTGTAACCAGAGGAATCTACTAAGAATTTAATCCAGCCGACACCGTTGCGCCATGTAACAATAAAATAGACAGAATAGATCGTCCATGAGAAGTGTTAGATCAAATTTAGTACTTCTGTACTAAACTTGTACTTCTGCACTTTACCGAAAGTCTATCGATAAGATTTCCAATAATTGTGCTTTACAAAAAGGAAGCTCAAACATCATATTTCATATAATAATCCTAAACTATTAAATTGTTATAGCTGTCGAAGGATTTACCGAAAAATCCTCAGCCTTCCAAAAATTAGGAAATAATTGCCGGTAGATTACTGTGTTAAAATGGCACCTGAGACTTCGATAGACGTAAGCACAGATGCAAACGACGAATGGCCATTCATCTGATCTTTGTCGTTACTCTTTCAACCCTGTTGCATTTTTCAGATCACGAGTAATTCATTAATATCGTTACGTCATCTACGTACAGTCAATATTTCGCTGCTCCCTATGACTCAAAATGTGTTCATTTATGCAACGCTAATTATGATGGTTGCATAAGGTATCTGCGGATAAAACAGAAGAGACTATAGAGACAGACCATGCACTAACAACTTAATGAAGTTGTTGCGAACGATCATCGAAGCCGTGCAGCGGATACAGCGTACGCGAGACTCGAGAATTTAAAAGCACTTTACGCGGACTGATGACTTCCGCTTCTGACTTCTTTTCAGCGGAATGGTGTGCTTTATCGCTAATTAGATTACACCTGAGGCCTTTAGTTTTCAAAATGGATAGAAAAATGTCCGAAAGAATCGATCGAAGAAAGGTTTTCTCTCTTCGAACATTATTTGAACATGTTTAACCGTTCGTAGGGTTACAAAAAAGATTTTTATCGTATTTCGGAAGTTCGAGCTCCGTAAGAATGGCCAGGCTGTTGAAAAACGAACAATTGTTGTACGTTCTTCAACGTCAGTGTTTTTAATGGATCGTGCGCATGTTACGAAACCGTTTGAAAACGATCTCCCGCACACACGCCGTCCACGTGCAGCACGGGACAAAAGCTTTAATCGAGTTTGCCGCGTTGCTCGCGACTGACCGACGTTAATTAGCGCTTCGCGAGCACCAATTGATCCGATTATGACGCGTCACGTGCGTTCCTCGGCCCCGTGTATCGGTGGAATGGCCACGATTTCGCCAATTGGACGGTCGACGCTGAACGTTTATGCAATCGCGTGCAAACCCCGTCTGATTGAATGATCGAGAGCGTGGCATCGGGCTGGGATTCATCCAGGAGAGTTCGCCGAGAGAACTTTCGAAGAAAATCGGAATAATTTCAGTTGCAAGGACTCGGCGGGCAAAGATCGGCGTTTACAGGCCCGAGAAAAATCTGTACGTGACCGTTTCGAACGATAAGATAGACCGCTACACCTCGAAATGCAAAATAACCGACGATTAGGAGCATTTGCATATTTTTTTTTTTTGTTTTTGCGAGTCGGTGGCGCAAGTTGGCGTAGGTCGAACCGCAAAGTCGCGAGGACAAGAGATTCTTCTTGATGTTAAATAATAACAATAAACGGCTATCTTTTTTGGTGCTAGTAGGGGAAGGAACCCAGTTACTGTGGGGGTACCAATTACTTTGCCCGTTTATATTTAAAGGATAACTATTTAAAGCATAAATTCTTTTTCATTGAAATCAGTTATTATATGTGTGTTATATATCTCTTTTTTAAATATTCGTTATACATTAAGAATAAGGGCAATTAATATAGGCACAGTAATTGGGTCCCCGACTCTTCCTTTAGGTCTCTCCCAGCATTTTTTAATTCTAATTTTCTCTTCCCCGTTACAAGATAATCGGAAACAGGAAATTTACCAATTTTCCATTATGTTGTTGTAATTCCTTCTGAACATTTCACAACAGACTTCGCCTACATACTTGTAACTGTTCTAGTTAATTTTTATCGATTGTTTAAAAAGGTTCCGCGAAGTTAAAGTCTCAAAAATGTGCTTCCTTGAGAGATGCCCAAGGTCATTTGAAAAACTTTTTCCTTCGCGAAAATCTTCTCCGCGTTTTCGTTACGGAGTTATCACCGAAAAACAAGGACCAATCGCAACGCGTCTACAACGGACGAATGGCGGCTCGGCGAGCGGTCCCGCCGAGCGTGGCGTTGCTATTGGCCGAGCCAAAATGCGTCCGCCGTAGCGGCGCTCCGATTGGTCCGCGTTTTTCTTCGATAACTCCGTAACAAGGCCTCGGAGAAGATTTTCGCAAAGGAAAAAGTTACTTCGAACGATCTGGGGAATCCCACGCCTCTGAGAGAAGTCCATTTTTGGGACATCCAGTTTGTGTAGACCACATTTATCTTTTTCAGCCTTTTTCCAAAGCCTAGTAAAATCGCGAAATTCTCTTTTTCGCTCGGCCCTAAAAGGGTTAAACAAAACTGCGTGGAAAGCAGGTAAAAGTGCAAAACAAACGTCGGTTCGACATCCACGGTTCGGTTTATTGCACTTCCTCGGCGGAACCGAAGGCTCGTATTTATTATTAACGGCACGTTATTATCGCGGTACGCGTGCCTCGATCCATCGGGATCCGGCTGGTGAACCGTGGATTTCGATTACCGTCGACACACGCCATTCATTTTAATCTAGCCGGCAAGGTCCGGACGTGAGGACATCGCGGAATCGAGCTCGCGATTTCTCGATCGGCAATTTCGTCCGGTTTCTCATCGTCACCGAGTTACCTGGCGATCGTGTTACGCCCGGGCAACGTCTTTGTATGTACACCGCGTGCGTTGCCCGGGGCGTATTTGATTATGGCGAACACAATGCCAAATCACGAGAGGCACATTATTGTTCACCGAAACGTTGTTCGGTCACGATTTTTCCTGGACAAAACCGAACGTTGCTCGGTGACCAAACCTTTCTGGCTTTATTGTACGACAAATCTAGATCACGGAAAGATTTTTTTTATTTAATTTCTAGTAACTTGCGCAGTTGACGCGGCCCATTGGCGACGCTTGAGAAAGTCGAAGTAAATGTAGATTTTTAGGATATTATAAAATGCACGATCCGAGGTAAAAATATTTAAGGAAGTGTAATTAAAATGGTCCAGAGACTGAAGTTCAGTTTTGTCTAATCTGCGTGTCTCGCGGCGAGATCAGGAAATTTTTTGAAAATTTTCTGCAAGGGTGAAGTTTTAGGGTCGTCGACCGACTGAAGAAGTACTCTGATCGATTAGCAGAAGCCTCGGACTTCGGAGGCTGTAATCGGACGAAAGAAATATTTCACATAATCGAATAATCGTTTGAGTAACAGTCGATTACCATATTGTCGAGAGAGGCTTGTCTCTGTGTCAGCTGTCAGCGGATTCCCGGTGTGTACCGACCTTGCCTACCTGTGATACGCGACTGTTTGATAATAGCAAACACAATAACGTGTTCGATTGTTGCCTCTGTTACGGGGAGCGGGGCGAGATGGGCTTGGTCCTTGCAAATATCATGGTTGCGACCGGTAATTATTACATATAGAAGGACAGGAAATCGCGTAACAGCTCAGAATCCGGTATTTCACCTTGGCAGGAATAAAATGTTACATCTTCCGCGGGATTTGTATTAACAAATGGTTATTGAGTAGTGTACGATTGAAATATGTCAGTGGTGAAATTCCATTTCCAGCGAAATGGAATGAACAATGAGTTTAAAATGGTTAAAGAGGGGGTCCGTCGCGTTAACCCTTTGCACTCGAAGCCATTTTAACTCTAAAACGAAACGTTTCTTCCGACCTAGAATATTTCCCTTCTATATACAACGATCTACAGTGAGATCCGTTATAACGAGACATGATCAAGTGCACGCGCAGTTTGCGAAAATTCAAACTCGATTTTCTCGAAAACAAAGCCACAAACGAAAAATTTTTATTCTAAAATTGTCGACTTCCTTTTTTGCGTAGAATCACCCCCTTTCCGCTTGTACCGCCAGTCACCAACCACCCTGTATATATTTTTTCATGCTATGTACACGGAAATGGTGCAGTTTACTCGTACGGTACTGAAACGTTTAGTAATTTATTAAATACGAACAAATTTAATAATGTAAAAAATATTTTGAATAATCATACAGGAATTTTTCGCCGTTTGAGTGCTAAGAGTTAATATTTGTGCTAAGAAGAAGCTGAAAAATTCTCTTTTATGTATTAATCCCACACGAAACGATCAAACTGCGTTGTTAGTAGAAAATTTTCTACCTGAACTGCAACCGAGACCGAAGTGAAATAGAAATTAATTTTTTTCCTTAATATGTTCAATAGCTTGAAAATAATGGAACAGTATCTCAAAATTTCCCTAATGTTTTTACTGTTTTAAAATACGCCTGTTCATTTTTGTCTAGTTATTAGACAGCCGTTAAAAAGTGATGAAATCGATAGATTGAACGGCGACTACAGTCGCCATTCGAGTGATAAGGGTTAATTTTGGGAAGATCTCTGCGACCAGGTGCGTTTTGCCGTCATGCGGGGAGGGGGAATATGAAAGTAGAATTTTTGAAAAAAATTCTCGGGGACCGTGACGGAATCACAAAGTCGCACACCTTCGCCTTAGCCTTCGGCTGTGTGTCGCACGACGACGGACGCACGAGGGAAAAAGAGGCTCGCAAGTAACTCGGTTCGCTTCGTAAGTAGAGCCGAGTTTTACGGAGCATTGACGTCACCGGTGTATTCAGATTGCATTGTTGCAGATAAGTTTCAATCGAGCACCGTTCCAGTTTTAACGTTTAACAACGGGAGAGGCCGCGAGATAACGCGGTCTCGCTTGTATCCAGTTCGACGAGAGATACTGGAAACTTCGACCCATTTTGAAATTCCTCTTTAACACCAGGTTCACCGGACCCGTGAAAACGACGGGTGCTAATATCGTTTACATCCGTAATTATTCAGCAAATTTGTTTCTCTCGGCATATATTATTTTTAAAATATCGCGAAAAATGTGGGTACTACGTTCTCGGTGCTTATACAAACTAATGCAAAACAGTCACTTTCGCGAAACGCGGTTTCCGATTTTCACAGAAAAATTGTTCACCGTGAAATCGCAAGCTGGAAACACAGTTACGATTTTCAACGAAATTTTCACGTTAGCTGATCACGTTTCGTGCACAAAAATGGCAAGCTTAATCAATTTTTTAACGAGATAAAATCTTTTCGAAGACATCTTCCCCCGGTCTGCAAAAACATGATTTTTAGATGCAACTGCGTTTAACAAGACCCCGAACACTAATTTCGAAACGCGATGCGGGTCCTGAGAAGCGGAACCTAAATATCCCCCGCTCATTGTTCCGGTGAAATCAGAAGTATCGATGCATTTAGATCAACGCCGGGGCGGCTGCATTTTGCGAATTAAGTTCCAATATTTGCAAAAGGTATCGTCGCAGCCAATGCCGAGCGATAATTTATACACAGACGGTTAGAAAAACACCGTTGACGTTCGATCGTCATGAATATTTACGATTTTCTGATCGCACGCAGTTAGACGGATTACAACAACTTTATAAACTATTAATCGCGAAACACTCGAGGTTCGATCGTTCCCATGAATATGTACGATCGATCAGAAACAAAAAAAAAAAAAGAAGAACAATTTATAGCGCAGCTTACGATTCATGAAATTTCCTTCGACTATTACAATTTTGCCGACAGAATTTTGCAAGTTACGCTCGCTGGACAGGAAGCACTGCGCTGTCACGTAATAGAGTGAAATGCACGCGGTTCGCGTTGACGCGATCAATCATTTTCTTCACCCGTTAATCGCCGCGAGTCATCGGTCATCGGTCTCGACAATTTTCGGCGTGGAATTTCCAGGAAAAATTATGCTCGACAAAAAAAAACGGCACGGGAGCAATTGGAATCGGACTAAATTCCATCGGAACACGGCAATGACCTTGGAGGGGACGCGTGCGTCAATGCGCGAGAACGATTTGATAAAAATGAGACCGCGCTCGTCTGCCACGTGAAAGTCGGAACAGGCTCGGGAAAGAGAGAGAGAGAGAGAGAGAGAGAGAGAGAGAGAGAGAGAGAGAGAGGGAGAGAAAGTAGAAAAAATTCAAGCTCGAGCGAAGAAAAAAACGCCGTTCGTTTTTCTTTGCATTCCGAAACGATAGAGTCGGTTTTCTCCCGACGCGCTTTTATCACCGAGACTTTCCAAAGGACTTTCGAGAGTGTCCTGTTTTCGAAAACACCGAGAAACCCGTTTAGACGGGTGAACGAGTCCGAAACAGGATAAATGAAGTCCGGGACAGCGCGTTCGCCGTGAATCAGACTGTAAACGATCGGAGCCGGCCGCGTCCTCTGCGCGTCTCTATCTTCAATTACTCAAACCGAATGTTTACAAACACGGATCGGAAAATATAATACTATTCGCGCAGCGAGCACTGCGACGTTTTCGTGCGCGCAACTCGGATAAACAAGACCGATCCAGAATTAACCTTAGCGTCGACGCGGGCTCGGGCAAGTGGAAACAGCAAACAAGGGCCAGACGCATAAATCACGCCCAGGTGCGCACGCTTCCCACGAATCCTTCCAGCACACTGTCGATCTTCTGCTCGGTGAAAGAAGCGCGGGACCGTTCCTTTGAACTTGACGAAACGCGATTGCATCGAGAACTGCGATTATGATTGCTTCTTCATTAACCCTTTTAGTGCCGGAGGCCGATATATCGGCCCTTGCCGCGCTTTACTATTCTCATTGCGAGAGAACTCTATCTCAAAATAAATTTATAATACGTTATAAAGGGCCTAACCTCATTACGAGAGAATTAAAATAAATAGTTTTTCGGTTTAACTTTCCCTTATATTCTATACGTTATATTACCTATAACAATTACTTGTTTCGGATGAGATAATCCATCCGGCGCCTACCATGTACCTTGGAGTTATTCTTTATGCTTGTTGTGCAACATATATTGTTACAAAATATATTGGAAATGCAAAGTATACACTTTGTAATAAACGGTCTGTATAAAGTTATGATAAAAAGATCCACTTTTCGTATGTGCAATTACGTTTTGAAAGAGAGAACTTATTTATGTAATTTACAATGAATATGGAAAAATTAGTAATACACTGCTTTCTGAATTATGTAAATATTGCTTTTCGTTTGGTTTTTCTGAGCCTTTTTCCAAACCCTAATAAAATCGTGAAATTCGGCCGGCACTAAGAGGGTTAACCTCTCAAGCGCGACGCGCTTGTCCGCAACTCGACGCGGAATGCGCAAAAGCCACCATAGTGGCGTAAAGTGGTCAAGAGGTTAACCCTCCGTCATGTAAAAATTAGTATAAGTAGACGAAACCTGACGAAGAAAAATAAGAAAAGATTCCGTTCAATCGGATGCACAGTTTCGGAGAATAATAATTCTCGAAAGATAATAAGAATATATAAAATTCGAACACGCAAGTACGGTAAAATTGGAAGGCTCGTATCTCGCGAACAAATTCGAGGCCAGCGAAACGATGACTTAAACTGCCCCTAATATTGTCTGCAGCACCGCAATACCAAATTTTGAACGAATCCCTGAAGCCAATCGCGAAGAACGATCGGTCGATCAGCGGATCGAATCGGTCGTGCCTCGGTCGAAAGATAAATCGGTATGTAGGTGTCGTGGAACTATGGAATACCGCTTTTTAGACCACTGTGCCACGTCGAAGGAACGCGATCCTCCGCGTCGAATATCAAACGGCCACCGTCGTGGCTATATCTCCGTCCAGCGATTTTATCTATTTAAAAGGTGCGTCGGTTTCCGATCCGGCTGATACGAGGCGCTCCTTTTTTAGCGCCGCGGCGTCCAGTCCCCATGCGAAATGAATAAAATCGACGAACGGACAAGGTTTCGCGACGAATTTGTATGCGGAACGACGATGGAAATTCGCGGATGTCCCGCATCGTTAAATCGAAATTCGATTTTGCGCGACGCATGTTGTCGGCGCGTTCAGGGCCGAAATTGCCGATCGCCTCGCCCCTGCCCGTCCAACGGTTCATGAAACTTTAATAACAAACCGAGTCGGGAAATCGTGCGCGACCAATGTTATCTCCGATTTTTTCTTTTAATTTACGCTGCGCGAAAAACTGATATTTTTAATTCACAACGATGAGGAATCTTGGATAAATACTTCTAAAACGTTTCACAGAATTTTACACCAAAGGCAAATACAGTACTAATTACTGTGCCTATATTATTAGAGATATTAATCTTATTACAATTGGTACGATAATTGGGTCCCTTGGCCTGTTTCATGCGTCCCGTTTTTTTTTTCTGAGGTAGAATAACTTTTTAGAGGAGGACGGTTATATATTTACGTTTATTATTTAATTATCTAGGGTACGAGGAGAAACGGCGAGGACGCGACGGACGAACGAGCAAAAAGCGGAGGGAACTTTTTCTGAAACGGAGCAACGCGGATATTAATACGGCAGAACGACGTCAATGGTGTGATGCGCGTTACAGTGTACACTACTTGTTGTCACTTTAAACAAACGGGGTCTCTGAAACGCGTCGACGGGACGATCCCCCGCGTAAACGTGACCCCACCGGAAAAACATAATTTATAAATCAAGCTTGACTTTAATTTACAGCGTCGTCGACGTAAAAGCGATTCGATCACGTGTTTACGTTTACATTTTACCCCTCCCTCCCCTCCCCCTCTCTCTGTTCATTAAATTACCTAGATAAACGTGACATTTATCATTGAACTTTACTGTTTAACTCATCAGGCATTCCAGTTTTTCTTTTTTCTATCGCAGACAGTTGCGCGTGTGACCCATTTCGCGACAATACAGTTAACTCATTGTCGCACGCGAAACTTTTAACTGCATCGTCGCACAATCAAGAAATTTTCCAGATTTGCATAAACGAACGGCGAATTTTACGAACGAAACGAGCAAAAGCTGGGTGACAAACGGCTAACAAATATTAGAACGAATTTATGAGTACGATTACGCGTGTTACTATGTATCGAGACAAAGCTTTATCTCTCGATAAATCGCGTTTTTCGATTGCAACATTGACTTATCACGTTTCGCTCGGCATAAACGCACGAATAACGTACGCGGTCTATTAATTGGTTACGACAATTTTGTACCGCTAACGGAGAGAAAAAAGACTTGCATGCGAGATTGTATAGTACCCCGCGATTAATACTTCCACGTTACGCAATCGTGCGAACACGTGCATACTAATGAAGCTATTGTCGCACTCCGGCGTTCCGGCTTTCAGTAAACAATTAATTATTTAAAAAATGGATCCACGTAAGCGAGATTAATGACTATCGCGACAGCACACGAGGAAAGGAAAACGATATTTTAAAACGAATCGCTGTGTTTTCAACGTAGCGGCTTTCCCATAATCAATAATTAGCGTAACCAGCGTAATAATGTCCGCGATGTTAACTTATTATTACGCGTGAAATTAGCAGCACGAGCGTGTCTTCATTTTTTTTAAATTGGATCATGGTCTAATTATAAATTCCATGAAAAAAAAATAATACAAGTACAAAATAATCTGATGCGACAAAGTATGTAAATACACTTCAATAAACGGATATAACAACTGTAAACACACGCTGTACAAAGCCCGCGCAATATCGGATAAGAAGTTACATAATTATATAATGGTTGTCGATACATATAAACTCGTAAATAAATTAATTGATCCGAACGAAGTTATTAATCTCCCCACGGAAAGAATTTCATTGATGATCGTGTGTTATCGGCCGTGTAGATAATCTGCGAGAACGCACCGCCGCGTTCACGTTTGTTTATACACACAGATTGTTTATCTGGCCGGACATCTGATCAACGATAAATCCCAATGCTTGGGCGCGGACGTAATCGTTCGATTAGACTCCCGAGAATTGTTGCAAAGTGGTTTTATCGCATGTTTTACTTTAATTTCATCGTGTTCTAAATAATTAACGTGCACGCTCCAGTATTAATTTCTTCAGAACCTATTAAGATAAAAGAACGTATCTTATCTCTCTTCATTCGAGAACCATTTATATTCCGTGAAATTTGTATTTTTGTCAAAACAGAATTTTTCTACTGGTATTTACGTGCAATCTTAACACTGCCAAGAAATTATTATCGGCGTCGCTTGAGAAGTATTTGCAAATATATTTTTCAAGCGAAATCAATTTTTCTCTTGCCCGGATTTAGCTTCGCGCCAACGCAAGGAACCCAGTTACTGCGGGGGTGTCAATTCCTGTGTCCACATTAATTATATTTACTTTATGTCGTCCGCGTTTGTAAACAGTGAAATCAACAAACGGCGGAACGAAGGCTGCGCTAAAAATACTTGGATCTACGCGGACTCTATATGTATCCAATGAATGATCGACCGGTACGTGCAGATTCGTGGAACAATCGTGAGTATTCCGAGAGGCTTTCCCCCCGCGAAGGATCTCCCAGGATTCCGTCATCGCGATCAATCTCATTCATTTTTATCTGTGGAGAAAATTTACGCGCGATTACTCAGGGAAATCGAGGATCAATTCTTAGAAATTCGCACGATCGTGCAGACGGATGGATCACAGAAAAAAAACTCGAGAAAGATACTTTCGTCTCATTACTATTCCATCTTCCTGCGTCGGACGAGTGACCGCGTGAGACCAGTTTATTAATGATCTACCGCTCTGTCTGGGGATCATTGGACCCCGTGTGTTCGACCATTTTGCGTCAATTTTTTCGCTGCTGAAATTTGCCTAAAATTAAATCACCATTTAAACTCATCTTTAGCCGGCGAGCTCTTCTGAAAATTTATTTTTAAATCCCTCCAATGATATCAAATTATATTCGAATTTTTCGTGCATTTAAAAATAAGTATAATTGGCACAGTAATTGCTACCCCCAAAGTTATCGGGACCCTTACCATTTTTTGAGAACGATTCGTGGACCCCCGGGGACCATAATTCACGGATTTCGTTCGCGATTTACTTTTCCCGGTGGAGGCTGGTTGACACTACTAAACGTGCCCATAAGCATGCGCGTGAATATGGTATAAAATAATTCCTATGACGTGAAAGATACGCTTCGCGTGGTCCGGTGCAACGGGAGGTCGAGTGGCCGGGTAACGCGCGCCACGTACCTAGTCTAGAAATCGTGATTTTTCCATTTTATGCAATTCCATTCCCGCATCCATTAACAATCTGACCAAGTACACTTTGCTCTGAAAATATTTCTTGCGCCACGCGAAACCGTATATATTGTTAGCGTATATAGAATGTTCAATCTCAACTGGCTTTCGCTTTGGTTCGAAGTTTATTTCGATTTCTTCCTCGAACACGATCGAATCATTCCCTCGATCCTACATTCATTTACTGTTTTAATATTCATCAACGGTCCCCGACATTGTCGCCTGTACGTTCAGTTTGAAATTGCCGCAAGCAATGGAAACGATAACGCTTTTTTCACGTTAGATCCCGATAATGTTGCATTAATGACCCGATCGAAAATTCTAATTAGCTCGTCGGGAAGTTCGCAGACTGTCGCAAGGAGATCGGAAGCGAATTCGATAAATTGTTAATCCGCGGACAACGGAGTCTCGAATGTAATAGTGTAATTATTATTCTAGAATCTGATGAATTTTCCTGTTTGCCTGTGCAGTTAATTCCGCGCACGACGAACATGCATCATAGATCAGTATCTGCCGGCGATTCATCTTCCGAACTGCCTCCTTTTTTTCATTCTAATCGAACAGCATTAACACACCGTGGAAATCAAGGTGTACGTGCTCTTGCTACGTAACCGACGACGTCAATCAAGGAGAATGTAGTAATTGCAATAACAGCGCCGACTGTGGATTACCACATTCTTCGAAATATTCTGCGAGTTATATGGAGTCTTCCCGAGAGAGCCTACGGTCTTCCGGATTCTTCGTTTGATTAAATGGGGATCGCTATAAACAGCGTCCGCAATTTTCTTCGAAAACAACTTCTCCGCGAGATTTTTATAGCGGTGATGATCGCTCACTCGCAGAAAAATAGTTATCCGAACAGAATCGCAGAAGCTGATCCTTCAACTCGACCGACCCAGTTTCCAAATTGTTCGATCAGAAACTAATTAGTTGATCAAAATGTTTCTACCCTGCAAATATCTTCAAAGAGACTTTTAACGCAAGCGATTTTACTTTCTGTTTCAATTTTTATAATTGGCGACATTCACGTATACATTAACTGATTTTAATGAGAAAATTTCATCTCTTTTTTAACATTCACAGGATAGATTTTATTTTAATATTCCGTAATTGGTACTCGTTCGGTAATTGGGTCCGTTACCCTAGTACTTAAATACTGGTTTGAATAAAACATTGAAATGGTGAAATAATCGTTCGAATGGCAATACAAGGGACCGTGAATTCGTTTTTCGTTTCTGCGAAGCGAACAATGCTCCTTTTGTTGTCGGCAATCCGTCCTGAATGGTTAAATCTCCAAATCGATCAATATAAATCGTCGAATTGCAGTTCGCTCCATCGGGCAGCTGGTTATTATGGTTTCCCGTTCAATTTATTTATAGAATCGCTTCAATAGTACTATTGAAGCAGTGATTCGTTCGTTGTCGTACGGCATGCAAACGCCGCGATTATAATAATCAAAATGATTGGAGCAAACTGGACGGGTGGCTAATCGGGCCCATTTGAAATCGAACCACGCCGCAGACAATTCAATTTCGTACGTTATTTGCGCGTCCGCGGGCATAAATTGCTTCCGGTTTGCGAACATAAGCCGCGTCGAATGTTTTCTTCCCCGCTGGAGCACATGCTGATCGACGAAAACGATTCGCGGAAATCGCATTTTTTTTTCACGTGAAACGATCAATTTGCGAACGACTTTATTACGATCGTTAAACCCAACGCGATTCCTCGAAAGAAAATCGCGAGAACTATAATTCTGTCGTAAACTCCAATTTTTAAACATTAGTTTTAATGTTTTACAAGGCTGCGGCGACGTTGACATGCTCTTCGATGCATCAGGCGTTTTATTTTTCAAAGTTAAAAACGAGATCAAACTGTTTAGAACAAGGTCAACCTAATCGCGTCCTCGCCGGTGGTGCAAGTAGAAACAGTGATCAATGACCAGACACGTTTGAGGACACGAGTCTCTCACGACTGATCAATCTTGACCTTTTTAATAACAAAGACGTTATTCAATATTCCTAACTTATTTCTTTTTATAAGTCATCTCTTACAAGGTTATTTTGTAAATCATCTTTTTAGTTAAAATCTTGCATTTGTGTGTCCATATTTCTACAATCATTTAATTCTTAAAATAATTTTACTCGTAATGTTACGACAGCTTTCACGTTTGTTTAAAAAACGAGTAAGAAAATACTATTCGCTTTACACGTCCATAATTATTTAGCATTCTCATTCGATGATAATGCAAGTCGAGTAATTTGGGATCAGACGTCGATGGAACGGTTTAATTAAAAATCGTTCAGGACCGCGTTTCCTGTTCGCGAATGTAAAGCGATCCTTGTATCGATTCGTCCATTTGCCTCCGTCGAAGGCCACCGACGACTGTTCGAATTTCGAAAGGCCCGGTGGTGTTGCCCGCGTCTTTTCGTCATCGAATCTGTACCAGGTGGCTCCCGCGGTTTACGTCAATGTTTATTGGCAGCCTGCGAGTACACAAAGAGCAGATCCCGTGTACACGTGCAACAGGATTTTTGCTGGCAAAAAATTTTGCTGCGAAAAAGCGGCTCGTTGAAAATACCAGACCAGCTCGCGAGGTCCAATTTAAATCGGTACGATGTCGGCATGAAATTTTGAATTACACACGGGTCAACATGGCGACGGTCTGTCTGCCATCGACCAGTCTCTAGACACCACGGCTTGCGCATTCAATTTAAGATTGAAGATCTTCGAATTTCAAATTAGAATCTATAGGACAATATTCTAGGTGGGAAGAAATGTTTCGTTTCGGAATTAAAGTAGCTTCGAGTGCAAAGGGTTAATAGGTTGAAAATAATATAACAGTATTCTTAAATTCTTCTAACAGTTTCACCGTGTTAAATTACATACGTTTTTGCCATGAACGCCGTAAAATCCGTTCTCCGCTTGTTACCAGACTGTGGAACGCATTTACGACAAAAACGGCGAAGATACTATTGTTTTCAACCTACTAGAATAATTCAGATAGAAGACATATTATTTTGCATAGGTAACTGCTGTCTGCTTATTACATTAACTCCTTAAGGTTCGAGTTAGGTGATAATAGAAGTGTTTGGCTGTATCGATTCAGCGAGGACCGAGATAAAACGCATTCAAACGATACGACAGGTCAACGAGTACTCCCTGGTTAATGAGCTAAAGAAGAATATCATTAGAATATATTTTCATTAGCTCTTGCAAAAAAACATAACAACTTTATCTTGCCTACCTAATTATACTCGGTTAACCTTCTGTAGATGAATAAACAAGGAAAACAGAGAAGAAAAATCGGAATAGGCTCGGTAAACTGAATGGGGTAACTGATCGCTAATATCGACCTTACTAACCTTTCTAGAAACATGTGACCCGTGGCCAGAACGCAAGCAGAACGCAGAATTCCGAAGTTTCTCGCTAGCCACTATAGTCAGTGCCGGATTAGAACCTTCAGAGGCCCTAAGCATTTCAAAGATTACGACCACTGATTCGCATCTTTCCAATATTCTTTCGTTCTTTCGTACGCAAGTGCACGCAGACAGAAATATTACCGAAAGATGTCGAATTCCGAAAATTTCTGTGGCGTCCCCCTACTGCCGGTGCCATAAGCACGTGCTTACTTGCATCCCGCTCCTCCATTAACATGTTCCTGCCGGCATGTACCACTAGTGGTACATAGAGGGCTGTCCCATGGGACGGCTTGTACCACTGATGGTACACACACAATCTGTGTGTGCATGGGCGGCATTTTTCAGATTGGAAAATCGGTGACATTTTTGTACAACTTTTAAAACTGTGTAACTACAGTTATTTTTGTATAACTTTTATGTGATATTAGCGTGAAACTTGAACCAGATAATGTTGAATTGCTAACCTACGGATAGGTTAAAGAAGAACTGTATCACAATTGTTGTTGTTATAATAATAATAATAACAACAAGAATTGTGATACAATTCTTCTTTAACCTATCTGTAGGTTAGCAATTCGACATTATCTGGTTCAAGTTTCTTATTCTGGACTTTTTATTTTAAATATTTATTAATTCTAAAGCTTCTGCTTCTAATAGCCAGACTTTTTCTGGTATGATTTTGTTCTAATGCTAGATATATGTATATGGACCAGATGTTAAAAACAGTCGATTTAATATGTCCTCGTTTAATAATCCCTGTCAATTGCAAGAAATTTGTTACATTTCATCGAGCATTACTTTTCCAGTAAATTTTATACGGTAATTATTAATATATGGAGCGGTTCCCTATCACGAAAGAACGCTCTCTACTGTAAAGAAAAGAGAACACAAAAATAGGAACATCAGAACTTCTGAAAGAGAAAATGGAATTTTTGTCGGATAGAAAACACTATCCATCAAAGATCCGACTTTAAGTCGTCATCGCCGCTAAAAGACTATATCAAATCGTATAAATATCTTCTATTTCTACCGATAGACATTTACGAAATATAAGTATCAAATATCGATATGCGATAGTGGATTTTCCAATCTGAACCACCGTGCGTGGTAGACCCCCTCAATAAACCAGCCCTGTCCGCGACAGTATCCTACAATCTGAAGCTGCGAGGTCCATCCATCGATGTATCTCGCACTTCGATTAAGTTCGATCAGCGAGCCTGGTTTCGCGACGTTCGCGTCGCAGTGGGACGGGGGGCACCGGAGTCCTCGAACGTCGAGGTGGAAGTAGGCGAATAATAGTAAGAAACGGCGGATAATTCGCAGCACGTACCTTATTGAAGTGAGCTTGCAGAAGCCGCTCATATTGGTCGGCAGCACGGAGACAGAGCCGCGTGGTGAACGCTTCCATTCGTGCTGGCAGGGGCGCGTGGCAAACACTGCTTGACATTATTCCTCTCTTCGGGCTGGCACTCCTCCGTGGAACAGGCACGCAGAGGCACGCACGCACGCACGCACGCACGCACGCACGTATGTACGTACGTGTGTACAAATAAAATCGTCGCACGCCACGCACCAACGGACGCACTTCAAATCCGGAGCCCGATCGTCTCTCGATCGCTCTAACCTCAATCGGCGATCCTCGGGCTCATCGCGTCTCCATAGGCGTGGCTCGCGGGACAGTTACTCGACCAGGATATCTCACTCGAACAACAATTCTTCCAATCGCTATACCTCTCGAGGAATATCCCCTTTTTTCTCTTGCTCTCCGATTATGCGATTTCGACCAGTTTCCAACAACTTCTTTCGCACACCGACCGGATCTCTTTCAACGAAAGTGACACGGTCGATCGGAAACCTCGTTCCCACAGTTCCCCGAGAGATCGATCACCAGAGGATTCCTTTCCTCGCACTGTGTGTGTGTCTCGTCGCCGATTAGCCAGAAAACTGATTCACTCGACGATACGAAATTGTATATTTTCCGAAACTTTTCTGTGTGTGGGTTTTCGTTGGAAACGATAACTTCGAATCGAACACGCGCCTGCGCGCGCAACACCGTGTCCCAACTACCCCGCCGAGGGGTGTCACTGTGTTCTACGTGCTCGGTGGCGTTCCGCTTTTCTCAGCGGAATTCGTTTCGAGGGTTTATTCGAGAGGGTTCTTTCTCGCGGACCGATTCGAAACGGTACGAACCTCACCTCTAGCTTTCTGAACGTGCACTGAGCTGCAGAGAGAGCTACACGTAGTTTTATCGTCTGCACGACTACCCCCACCATCCCGTGTCGATGTCCGAGTCTCGTTCTCGCATACACGCGTGTGCTTACGCACTTGCCAGACGGTAGCTGTATGCTATATTATTCGGGTCGTAGCCCCTTTTCAGTATAAATGCATTTTCTGATAGATATTTGCAATGGTAACTAGCTTTTCTAACCTTTACCGCGTCGTTCTTCTAGAAATTGACCGGGTTCTGTGCACGTTTCACAGATCCCCTTCGGCGTCACGTTTTGAAAACATGGCGGCGTACTGCGGGAAACAATGACCACCGGAAAATAAACAATTACTTATTTGAATGAAAATTTTAGATGTAGAAACAATATATAAACCGTTTTAGTACCGATTTTTATTCTGAATTTGTATGTACAATCTCTCTAATGAGTTTACACTGTCCACGTTTGGGGAATTCTTTTGGGACTCCGTTTAGGGAAGATGGCGGTGTACTATGGGCAACAATGATTACCGGAAAATAAACAATTGCTTGTTTGAATGAAAATTTTAGATGTGGAAACGATATATAAACCGTTTTAGTACCGATTTTTATTCTAAAGTATGTACAATTTCTCTAATGAATTTACACTGTCCACGTTTGAGGAATTCTTTTTAATGATTACCGGAAAATAAACAATTGCTTGTTTGAATGAAAATTTTAGATGTAGAAACGATATACAAACCGTTTTAGTACCGATTTTTATTCTGAATTTGTATGTACAATTTCTCTAATGAGTTTACACTGTCCACGTTTGGGGAATTCTTTTGGGACTCCGTTTAGGGAAGATGGCGGCGTACGATGGAGGATAATTATTACTTAGAAATCAATAATTGCTTACTTACGTACGCGAAATTAAAATTTTAAATATAATAAACAGTAAATATAAGCTATTCTAGTACCGATTTTTATTTGAAATAGTTCTTAACGTTTGTATAATGAATTATACTGTCCATGTGTCTTGCTTAGGGGAAAATGGCGTTACACGGTCAAAGATTATTTAAATAATTCAGTAGGATAAAATAACGGAATAAGTAATATCACAGTGTAAATAGTGAAATAGGAATTTTGTCTAGAAGCACTTACTTAAAATTGTTTAAATTACATTTGCAGAAAATTGGCTCTTGTCTGGACGCATCATTTCTGTTTCGTCTCGAAACTGTAAAATGTGATAACGACTGATTTGCATGGGGCGTCAGGGAATTAATTGAACGAAGGAAAAAGCTCGTGTTAGCCAGTCGCCGAATGCAATTATACATATAGTCATATTTCACCGTCGACTGTCGCATCGTGAAAAAATTTCAAGTACATTGGAATAGGCTAATGAGTGTTTCGATTTGCATACGTCATTTACCTCTAAATTATAATGTTGCATAATAAGGCTAGCTTCGCTTTGGGGAAGTGTTTGCACGAAATCAATACCGCGACCATTAATGGAAATCGTGCCATTGCTCATCCAATTGGAAAATTATTCTTTTCCCGCGATCATAAATTTCTTAATCGCAATACTATCTGCCGGCGACGTGAATATTAAGAAATATACCACGCAGGGATTTGCGTCAATTCGATTTAAATTAGACGCACGCGTTGATACTGTTATCATTGCGTATTTAGATTGCAACCGGAGTCACTCTCGGTTAGGCCTGTTCTTACTAACCTTTCGAACAATCGATATTTCCTCCTCGAGCGAACACTAAGATCTTCTCAATCCTCGGAACGCAGGCTGAAGTCAAAGTCAATCAATAATTAAATGTTCCTAAAAGTTCCACCAATAATTCATTTAACGATTCACGTAAATGTCTCGCAAAGAATTCTTGTTTAAAATGGCAGCAGATAAAATCGAATCTTAACTTTTGGAGACAAAATAGGGTAAAACTGTTTCTGCGAAGAAACCTCGACGCGCCTTCCTCGTTAATTTTTATTCTCGGATTCTCCGGCAGCTTCTCTCTCGATTCCTCAATGAGGACGTAAAACTGACAACACCCGGGAAAGCTAATTACCATAAACACTAATAACACCCGTGGCTTTATGAGCGTCTAATAATACAAGCTGTCTAGAAATAGCAATCGAGAAACGGTACTTTGTGACGATTCCCGTCCTTCAACAGTCTTTCCCATTGCATAACAGTACCTGTTTTTCCCTAATGCACACCGGCTCAGGGATTTGCCTTGAATCACACTAATCCTCTCCATTAAACCATAGTCTCCCAATATGTGCTCTGCGAAAATCCAAGACCGTTCAATTGTTCGCTATCGATCAAACTTCTCAAGATCTAGAAACCGTATCGTTGTACCCGGAAGCCCGGAAGCTGTACCCGGAATAGGTTACCGGAACAGCGTGCTAAACAAAGAAATCTTCGAAGAGGGGGGCCGCGTGCCAAAAAAGATTTGGAAACCACGAAAAACGGTGCTTTTAGTCGACTCTTCGCGGTACCATTTATTTTCGAACGTCATCGCGGAACTAAAATACTTGGAACCCGACTAGGGCTCGCGATTACTATTTCTTTGAGGCCTGCCGACACGATTGCTACACTCGGGGACACCATATTTAGGTGCAATAAGCGGAAGTGCCATCCCGCGCACGCGGCGACTTCTCCTTTTCGATTGGTGCACGTTGCTGGATGCATTCTCAATTTTCCCGAGCTATCAAACGCGTTTCGTGTCTACGAGTAGAAATATTGTTTGTTAAATTTGTCGGAGAACAAGAAAATGTAACGGTACCATAATCCAGGCTTCACAGATTAAATTGTATTCGACATTGAACGATATATCTAGAAAATGAAAAAGATTTGCAGGATTTGTGCTACGCAAAATCTGCTTCCTTAGATTCTAAATCAAAAATGGTAAACAAGTTGATCTAATGCTTCTCAACCATTGTACAAGATTAGATTGTTAAATTCTTATTAATAAATAGTATTCGAAGAGGTCTGTGAACAATGTTAACCCTTATCACTCGAGTGGCGACTGTAAGGCTTCACTAAAAATTGCTGTACCATTATTCAAAATATTTTTTACATTATTAAAATTATTACATTATTACTTTATTATTAAAGTACGAGTTAATTGTACCATTTTCGTATGTATAGTCCATTTCGCATGTAAGATCAAATCTGTCGCAAATCCTGGCCCCATTTGCGAAAATAGCATAATTTGGCAAAGTATGATTCCAGGATCTTTCGCGTAATAATACCTGAGAGTCTTGTTACGAGGAACGGAAATTTGCCGGAGGCGGCGCGCGTGTCCGAATTAGTGCAAAAAGAGAAGAAAAAGAAAACAAGGAGAGGCCGGCGATACGGTGGTTAGACGAGCGTTAATTACGCAAGCCGGTTAATTAAATGATTCGGCGGCAAAATCTGGGAATAGCGTCCGCCGAAATTGCGGAGATACGGTTCCGCGGCACGTGCACGCGCCGCCGGATAAAGTTTCATTCACGCTTTTATTTTTGCCAAAGAGTTTTATATAGCACCGTAATCTGCTATTCGGGGCGCTCGTAGCGCTTCTCTCTTCTTCGATAATACATTTGTTTCTGTTCGGCTCGGTGATCCTCGCCCGGGGAGACGCGCTGCTGACGCAAAAAGCCTTATCGCTTATGGTGAAAGTCGCGATGGCGAGCGCGCGTGTGCGACAGTTACTTTTACGACTCGACGGACAGATTTAGGAAACTAGAAACGTCCCGGGACCACGGTGAAACTCGAGGTTTCCATCGGACTCGGACAACGTGACTTGACCCATTTCGCTGGTTATGCGACCGTGAGAACTGTTCCAGGACACCGGCAAACTGGGACGGGGTTAACGCACGATCAGCTGTTCTCTTATTGTTCTCCAAAAGCTGTGACCCACAGCCACGGTTTTCTTAGTTTGTCGATAGCGATTATTTATTTTTATTTTTTTCTTTCAGCCTCATGGCTACGAACTTTACACTCTCCTATTACAGTTCTATCTTAACCGATTCATGCCACACTCTCATTCATCGCTCGCACTCATTTTTCACTGTATTTCGGAAACGTTGTACCACCTTGAAGAGGCTGGTTCTGGAGGTCCATCGAAGTAACTTTTTCCTTTGCGAAAATGTTCACCGCCGCTTCGTTGAGGAGTTATCGACGGAAAACGCGGACCAATCGGAGCGCGGCTACGGCGGACGGGTTCCGGCTCGACCAATGCCAGGCTCGGCGCGAGCCGGTGTAGCGGCGCTCCGATTGGTCTGCGTTTTGCGCGAATAACTCCTTAACGAAGCCGCGGAGAACATTTTTGTAAAGGAAAAAGTTATTCGGAATGGTCTCAAGAATCGACCCTTCGAAGGAAGTGCAATATTTTTTGTGTTCAAATGTTTGTACCAGATATTTCTTAAATAAGATTAATTTGCAAAAAAGTTACAATGACAGCGTTCGAGTTGTTAATTCAAGTTTCAGTAATTAGTTGTTTTGTAAACAATTGAAACGTGAAGCATGTTCTATATTTAGTACCGTATCGTTTCAACGATTGTCGGTTTAACATAATATTTACATACAATGTATATACCACAGTATCAACTCGGAGATCAATTGATGTCGCGCGATTGTTGCGAGCGATCTCGCGGCATCGTACCACTTATTATCGGAAACTGATCTTACGATCTTATCCATTTTCATGATCGCACTCAGACAGCCGTCTCGCGTTTAACGACAAAGTTTAATGTATTCCATTCGCGCCTGTATACAAAGTTGTAAAAATTTGATTTGCCTTCCGATAATCGTCTGTACTGTAACGCTATCTCCACGCGAGCGAAGATTAATCGTCTACAATACCGGAAGTACATTCGTAATCTCCTTCGCAACGTCTTAAAATACCCATTAACTGGTTTATAAATTCTTTACGCATTCCTCGAACATCCGCCATGTATCGCCTCTTGCTCATAATTCACTTCAATCTATTGTTTTCGCTGTTTCATATCGGGAAAAGATCGTTAGCCAATGATGTATTTTGACGATCTATAAATTCGTAATCACCGAAATGTGTACCCACTTTATCTGACCGAGGTCTGGAGGCAAAGATTTATGAATGCAGATCACACGAGCGTCACGGGTAAGCCACGATCGCGGACAGACGTCGCCTAATTTCTCGCGTTTCGTTTTCGATAAGATGGCGGCGGGGTCGAGGGAGCTTTCCGAAGGCACGCGACACGCGAAACTCGCGTGGAAACGGTTCGCAGTGTGTTGTTATTCGACATGTTAATTCGCCGTTTATAAATAGTGGCAAAAACAACGCGATAAAAAATATTTGACGTCACGGAAAGTAGTTGCACGTATCGTTTACGATACGCGTCCAAATTTGAATCTGTTACTTGACGCAAGTAACAACGATAAAGAACACGAGATAAAACGTACACACAGGAAAACTACGAAAGTGTGCGTGTTCCTCGACACGTAGACTCCGCATGGTCCAAATTTTTTCTGTACACTATACATCGGACATATGGAGCATCATCATCTCTTCCGACACTTTCTACTCGTGATACGTCGCGCGTAACGTTTGAAGACGTTCTGCTGTGATATTTCTAGGATCGATGACCGCCATATTCGATTTTCATTCGAGAGCAACGTCTGAATACAACTTCCATTAAAAATGTTGCTCGTTCAGAAGATGTTTTATAAAAATCGTAATCTTTTAATAGAATACTTTCTAATACCTTACTTGTACTACTAACGTCCGCCATATTGAATATTCGCCGCGTAACAGTGCCCGACTAAAATCTCGCAATCGTCGCAGCATTTTTGCAAATTCCAAATTATTATAATTGCTTTCGTGCATTGGAATGTCGATTCTAAGGCGAAATTAATAGACTCTGCTAGAGCAGAGGGCATGAATCATTTATCGATCGCAGCAACTATTATTATATGCACCGATGGTGGCACCGATTTTAATGAAATCGGCTGTCAGGATGTGTGCATTAATTATTCGGCTACCATTATGCGTCCGTATTGTTTGTAAATATTCGAATTAGCATGCAGGCGCCGGTTGCCACCTAGAAGAGACCGCGCACGAAGATCTTCTCGGAAGACGAATCGATTCAAGATCGAATTTCGTGGGTTCCTCGAATCTCGGTTTGTCACCTGTCCTAGACGAGACGGCTCTCTCAAATTACTCATGCTCGTGGCATGCGGGCCGTTTCATGGAACGCACAATTCAGCCATTATTCCCGGATGTTCGCGGAACGATGCAAGGAACGATCCGAGATCGATTCTTGCACTTTCCTGTAGATCCTGGTTCGATTTTTGTCGAGCCTCGTCGAGTCTAGCTTCCAAACCACTTTACAACTCGCTGGACAATCAATGCGTCTTTTTTATTCGAACGGAGACATGAATTGTCAAGTAGTGGTACGATTCGTTGAAAGTGTATGCCCTCTCAGGTCGAATAGTTAATGCAATTCGATTTACAGTTAGTCAAAAAATTGCACGTGGAATGTCAGTGTTTGTAAAGACATATATAGGCAATTTTTTAATTTTAACACGCGTACGACAGACTGCGTAGCGAATACAATGGGCTGATTAGTAGACTGAAGATAATTGCGCGGATTTTTATGCAAAATAAAAATTGTCCCTCGTCGTCAAATTAGACCCAACGATTTATCAGAGTAATATTGTTAGGATTAAGCTCCGTCGAGCATATTTCAATTGAATTTCTCAAATATTAAGCTAAAAGGACACAGTATAGAGCAATTAACATAGGCAGAGTAATTGGTCCCTTACCCTAGTCCGTGTTTAATGTGAATTTGCATGAATCTGAAATCACAGTGCACAGAAAGTGGTGGAATTCGTGCAGGAATTTAGAATTAATTTTTGCAATGCACAGAACTGATTGTTTGTCTTGGTTGTTTGGTCGGTTGGCAAATATTAAATGAGTCGGCGGATCGAACGGAGCAAATAATAAATGAAGCAACCAAGTTACGAAACCGTTAGGCCTGCCATTGTTGCGACTCGCTTTTGCTCGATACCGACGACAAAGCGTTTCCATCTAGAGCACCGCATCGGCGAATGTTTAAAAACAATGACGCGAACAGGAAAAGAACTTTCGCAACTGACGACGCGACGCGTAGACGACAACGACGACGACGATGGCGGCGACGAGCCGTGCCGTACTTGTCGATGCACTGTAATTTACGCATGATTCAAAGAACGGAGGAACAATGAGCACGGTTCCTGACCACTGGAATAGTTCTTTTCATCGATTCGCGACTAGCAATATTCTTTACGATTAAATTTGTAAGGAGAATTTTCTACTTCTGTTAATTCGCTGGAGAAATTTCATTTCCGTATGATGCGAGTGGACATTTATCTAATACGTGCTATAAAGTCCTACATTCTCTGTCCGTTAATCATCGACAATGGTAATTAATTTGTTTTGTGCATGCATTAAATTCGCCAGGTTAAAGGTGAAACGTAAATTTTCCTTTTGTTTAACTAATCTACATAGATTACCGTTCTTTAAAAGATTCTGCGGTCTACTTACCAGTGTTGTGTCTAGTAGACGCTGCGAAACTGGAGAATTCGTATTATTACCACATTTATAATAATACTTCGTTTTTTTGCCCACACATCAAGTTTATTATTCTATAATGAACTATATTATTGAGACTTCTTTTTCTTTTTAAATACTTTTATCACACGCGTCCACAATTAAATTTTACAAATAAAATCGAGTGGTCGAAATGCTTCAGGTTGCAACGAAACTTCCGAATCGCCGCATGCGATCAAGTTTTTGTCACCTGAAAATCGACGGCGATCCGAACGACTAGGAAACATTATTGAAAACCTGCTTCGGTCCTCAAAATTTGCAAACTCACAGGAACGATCTATTCAGAGGCGAAAGAAACGAAGAACCGGTATCCTCTGCGAAGTTCTCTTTCAAACCTGCGCAGGAAACCGATTCGAGGGTGGAGATCGTTCGAGTTCTGCAAGCTATAAATTTTATCTCGAACTTGTCATTTGCATGGCCGATCGGTCACGTTCCAGAAAAATCCAAGGTTTCTCTCGTCGCTCTTTTAACACAGTGTCACCTTGCGTTTGTTGGTGGAAAATTACCGGCGGATAATCGATAATAATCGTTCGCGCACGGCATCATCTCAGCCGCGTGAGCTGTTCAAACAAAGTGTGCAGCTAGGATAAGTGTTGCATCCGAGGCGTGCAATTAGCTTTGATGTTCTCGATCGAATTCTCGAGTCACGTGGCTCTTCTAGTTTATCTCATTCTTAATTTTCGTAAACTTTGTTCTGATGTCCAGACAAGTTAAAACGTATTTAAGATATTATTAGTCATATACAGATTATTTTTATTTATCGGATTGATAACATCCATCCTTTCAGCACGAGCTTATTCAGTTATTTAATAAAAAAAATGGCGCTTACGTCCCTCCTCCGTCATCTGTTTCAATAGATGAACTGATTCATCATATTTAATTAATTATCAGTTAAATCTTCCAGTTTTGGTACTTTTACACATTGGCTTGCTAAAATCGTTTACAACATCAAATTCAGCTGACCATTTCTATTCGTATCTCAAGAATTGAAAAAATTATTTCTGGATGCCGGAACGTTGACACAATGTTTTATTCATTTATAAAGAACGTGTGTTCGCGACTCTTCTGTAACTGTTCGTCTACGACAGACGAAACGACTTCCGCTCTATTTCTGGCTGACGTAAGTTCGATTAAGATTCACAAAGGTAGACGATCGTAATCGCGTTATCGTTTTCAATATGCACATATTCACGGTGTGGGTTTGTTCGGAATGATTCACTTAACGCACGAAACCGCGCTGTGACGTACCTGCCGGCTCTCGGCAGTGTTCACTTCCGGTTCGAGGACAACCCACAGACCCCCGCTGTGAATATTAACCCCGTGAAAGCTGTTTTCTCGAACTATCAAAAACGTCGCGCGATCAAACCGCGCGGAAAGCTCGTGCAAAAATTTACTGTAACAAACAACCGCGAATCTTGCGTTTATCTTCTGCTACGATCTCGAATAGTTCGACCGCGGTGCAAAGAATGATGGAATGCGAGATACTGAAAATGAATTTGAAGCGAAAAATGTTTCTATTTCGATACTGATAGAGGAATATGTTGTTTAGTGCTTCGTTAAGGTTATCTTGTCGCTTTCGTACGGAAGTTACTGTAATGTTTAACAAGAAAATGATTTGCGTGGCTATCAGACAGGCCAACGTGGCTGTGTCGCCAGATGAGGGGAGGGAGCACGAATCGAGGGGAAAAAGTTACCCCCTCTCCGCCAGTAGCGGAGTATGAGCGACAGAGACGGAACGCGTCACGTGACCGGGCCGCGACGGAAGAGTGGGGAATAGTGGAAGGGGAAATTAGAGTGGGGGAACAAGTCTTGATCTGGCACACTGCGCAGAGCTACGGGCAGGTGACTTAGGTGAGTGGGGGTATAGGTAAGTGGGCGTGGCTTCGTGCCCGCCGTTCAGAAAATCGATGCCCGTACGGGCAGACGCTGAACATCTCTGCTATAGGTATTCCTCGTATATTCTTCGTCGCATTTCGGAAAGAAGTTAATTTGCAGCTTCGTATATATACCTGTTCGTCAATGGATTCATTCTGTCACACGATTGCATATGCAGTTAGAAACGCATGCGTGGTATCGATCATCGATAAAACGCGATACGGTAGGTCATGCTCTTCGACGACAGACGAGAAACTGACCTCTCTTCTTGTAGAAATATTTACAAAAAGCTGCTGTTTTGTTTTTGTTATCACTGTTATAAACGGTATTAATAAAGTTTTGAACTTTAATCGCGTACGTGGTCGCGGCGGAGCTGCACCGAACGCAGTGTAAAGAACTAGGTTGCCGGTTCCGTTTCCTATTTTTGAACAGGCAATTATGTAGATAATTAGCAGCGGATACAAATTGCGTACCACCGATAGAAGACTCGCTATCACCGTCCAACCGATTTATCTTCGTTCGAGCGTTCTTCGTCGTTCCCTCTTGCGTTATCTGAGGAAGAACGTGACGTCCGTTAGAAAAGTGGCGTGATGGCTAATAAAAGAAAAAAAAAAACTGTTCGACGATGATATTCGTTCGATTTTTGTCGAAATGCTCAGCTGGTTTCGTAGCTCGCTCATTATCTAATAGTGGAGCTGAACTTTTGATCCAGTTGGCACACACCTCCTTTCGCTTATTGTTACCCTGTTTTCGTTCTAGATATTTTGTTTATTTCTGTTTTGTTTGCTACACGATTCACACAGATCGCTATGACGTTACACCGAGAGCGACAACTTTCATTTTTACCTGTTAAATGTCGATGAAAATCATTTACTTGGTAGAATTAAATATGTTGGAATATCTAAAATATTTAGACCCTTTGCACTCGAAGCCATTTTAACACTAAAACGAAACATTTCTTCTGATATTTCCCTATTATATATATTTTTTCATGCTGCACATACGAAAATGGTGCAATTCACTCGTACGATACTGAAATGTTTAGCAATTTATTAAATACAAACTTTAATAATGTAAGAAATATTATGAATAATGATACAGCAATATTTTTCGGAGGCCAAGCAGTTTTGAGAAATGACAACCGGTGCACGCACGTGGGCCCCAATTAGCAGATAATTGAAAATGACAGAGAAATATGACAACGGAAATGCCGGTAGAATTCTTTGCCCCGCGGTGAATTTGTTTCCGAGTCAAAACGAGGAAGTCCGACCACGGAATTTTTACATGTTACGCGTAATATGATGTAATGCTAATGTTTTTTTCCTCGGGTGAAAGGATTTTGCCGTCCATCGAAAAACGGTGTTTACATAACGCGGTCACCTACGAAATCGGAATTAACAATTTCAACGACCCGAATGTCATCCGGACCCTCGAGAATCGCTCTTCGTCGTTCCATTTGCATCTCTTGTTTTTTCGAGCACAATTGCGTAACACGTGACGCACACGCGAGCTTAAATACGCGAGCGATAAAGCTTAGAAATTTCGAAAAATATTGACGGATGACCGGGCAGAATTTAACGTGTGTACGCGCGAAACAATTAAAAAATTAACACTTCCTGGTGGTCGGACGCGCATACGCGCTCTCAGTCAAAAACATGTCGAGCAGAAAATAAATCGGTGTGACGCACGAAATTTAAAGATAATGAAAGATAATTGTACTCTCGGTATTTAAATTCAATACATAGGTCAAATGAAGCTAATTAGTGTGATGTTGCCGGTAACTTGCAGATTTTCTGCGTTTCACACAAAAAGACGTAATTGAAACAGAAAATGGTAAAAACAGTCGATCGGATGTTGTTCGCAATTTGTTAAAATTACTCTAACAAAAAATTAATTTCTACTCGATACCTGTCTCTCGCTATTTTATTTACTTATTAAAATAAGTAAAGAAAAAGGCTTCTTTTGCTCGCGAGAATGGCATGTGTAAATGCTCGAGATGTTACACAACGAATTCCCAACGAATAAAACTGGCAAATTGCCAATAAATATACAACATTGCAATAAATATGCAACAGAATTTTATGCTTCAATTGTTCCTTAAGTTGTTATTGGCATACGCGGGAAAACAATTTGCGGTATCATTTCCGTTTCGAAGACAACTGTGCGCGCGCTACGAATTACGCTGCAACAATTTACTTTAGCATGATCGATGACTACGAGCGGCATGATGCCGTGCAAAATCTGATACTAGTTCGCTCGGTCACCAATTGAAACTGTTCTGATGCGTGCCAGGCGGTCTGATTCATGAAACAACCATTTCCGTTCCACGAGCGTGAAATTACAAGTGTGTTTGCAATTACCAGCTTCATTATTATCAACATGTCGCGAGTGCCATCGGAAAAATTTCCAAAAAATTTCTGAAGCATTTCGATCAGTCCGTGTTTTGTCAATTCTGTTAGAAAACATATTTATACCGCATGAAAATATAAAAAATTAGGATTTTTGAAAAAACTAAAAGATTTACCGTGAAAAGAATGTGTAAAGCTCCGCTCTGATCAAGGAATATGTGAAAAGATTTTTAAAAATTGGGAGCTTCGATAATATTAAGGAGATTAGGATTTCGCATGCAGATCACTGAATTGTGCAGCTCTTGTGTAACCATAGCAATTTTTCATTTGCGTCCGGATGATCAGAGTGAATATTTTCAATTGAAGTCACGTTCGCGAACATTTTTCTTTCCCCGACTCTCGACGCCGAAAATTCAAAAATAGTTGAAGGACACCTTTTTATCATAACGTTGCGAACATTAGTTTTCGCATACTGATCTGTAATTAGTATTTTAACGACGGGTTATTGACGTCCTGGGGTGAACACTTTCTTATCGCGTCCGAAGGAGATGCTTTCGTTGAATATTCGTTTGTAAATCGTATGCAACGCTGTAAATCCATTCATGTCAGAACTTTCGTGTCGCGGATACTTTGCAATTTGTTATACGGAGTAGACAGTCTATCGTACGGGCCTGAATAATTCAGAAATTGTACGACGGTTGCAACATTGCTGTGAAAAAATTCGAAGAAAAGTCGCAGACTCATAATCGTTATCAAGATTTATAAACCAATTTCAGCGATTCGAGCAGAATACCGAGTTCTTACGTCAAAATTCGAAAGAATTATATTGGTCACGTTCGTCAGGACGTTCGAATGTCTTGTTAATATCATTTTTATCGCTTTCGATCGTATTATCGTCAATTATACTACTTTTTCATTGCGTGCGCGGCTCATTAAACTGTCTTTCGCAAGCGTTGCATCAGTCGAGCCTTTAAATTCGTACAAAATCGTCGATTTCGGAGTTTTATCGAGGACAGTTAAAACCATTCGAGTTGCTTTTTAAAACACTCCAAGCTAAGTGTGGCAAACACTCGTAAAACCATTCCTTCCATCGCCTAATCTACTTGGTTTACGACTTCCCCCCTAATCTAGTATTTTACTAAGGCTTCTCTGATTAATTAGCACACATTATGACGATCATTTGCCACCTTTCATAAATCTTCACAGTTCACAGCCAAGGATTTTTCAATAATAATTCTATGTGTTTGTAACCGATACTATTATATATAGTATTTAAATCGCTATATATAGGATGTCCCAAAAATGTTGCATTTCTTCGAAACGGGTAATTCCTGGGGTCATTTCAAGAAACTTTTTCCTTTGCGAAAATATTCTCCGGGGCTTCGTTAAGGAGTTATTAATGAGAAACACGGACCAATCAGGGCGGCAGGTGCCGCTGAGCGCGGCGTTGGCATTGGCCGAGCCGGAATCCGTCAACTGTACCCGGGCCCCGATTGGTCCGTGCTTTTCCTTAATAACTCCTTAACGAAGCGACGGAGAAGATTTTCTCAAAGGAAAAAGTTTTTCAAAATCACCTCAGGAATTATCCCTTTCAAGGAAACACGATATTTTTGTAATTAACATTTCTAAGCTACTTTTTCAAGCAACACAGCTACCAAATTCAATTATATTTTGGCCCGTATACATTTTTCGAAAGCTCTGCTGCTTTTGCAGCTAGAGATCCCTTCAACTCCAGATTTTCTTCCAGCAACAAATCGTTGTTTATAGGATGGTCGAAAGCACAAATTAAGTTAGAAAGACCGTGAATTTTTTATTTCTGTCCAGAGGTGTACGAACAGGTTTCCGATGGGAAACTGTTGCGATGGCGTGAAAAATAGTTTCTAATGGTTTCCGGTAAGCTTTCGCAATCGCGGGGTCTATTAATAACGGAGACGAGTAAGAGTTGTTTGTAATTCAATTCGATCGATGAAACGAGCTTAACGAGAACAAATCGGATACAGGCGGACGCGCAACTGGTTAGGCGTGCATTTCACGTGGAACGCGGACTGCAGAGCGCAATTTCAAACAGCTCCAATTGGGCTCGATCTGCATTATATAAAGCTCCGTCTGCGCCATTTGCACAAAGATTCGGTAGATTGAAGAGCCTTGGGTTTCGACAAGGCCTTGAGTCGCATTAAACCACTGCAACTTAATACTCGACGATGGCACTTAGGCGGTTCTGCTCGTCGAACAATTTTACGAATTATGATCCTCCTCGTACACGGATCACGAAAATCTTTGGACGACAAAACTAGTCCCAACTTTATTCACGAAATTAAAGTAAATCGTCAATATATTTAAAATTATATTGAATTCTCGATATAAGTCAACAACACGGGTCTTGCCAGCGTCTTGTACCGTCCAGGAGACATACTCGAGCTTACGTTTACTCTCCCTGGCGGCAGAGGCCTCTCCGCGATGGTATACCGCGCGGTAGTGGGGATAAGTCCGCGACGTCTATCATCCAGGCCTTGGCGACATATATAGAAAAATCATAAAGGATTATTAACACAACGAGCACAACGAGTGCTCCAGATGTTCGCCAGATGTTCGCGCAGCATTAATGGGTTCAACATAATCGATAGAAAATCGATGACGTCCGCTTTCTGCCAGACATTCGATACTTTTGGTAGATCTCGAATATTCGATTGTTTCAGGCGGCAAGAATGTTTACAACAAATTTCGAAAATCGATCTCCGCCCGAATACTCCGTGTGCCGGTCGAATTGCCGAGTTTGCTTCGCAAATTAGTACGCGCTCTAACGAATCCGTGGAATATCACCGGCCGAAAACCGACTTTTCCACTTCTGTCTGTTTCTGCCCTTATACAAGGTGTTCAACTGGTTTCTGGCGTGCACTTTCACAGCCCGATACGTCAATTAACTGACTTAACACCTACTTGTCTAAAATTTACATCAAGAATTTTTCAGTCAATCTTTCAACACGTGCCCTCACTAGCGTAAACAGATTCTTTTTGGCTCGTTACTGAATAGAAGGCGTTTGAGCCAATTTTTAATACAGTCATTCAGAATCCTGCTGTATTAACACTAGGTTTACGGAGCACTAAAAGTGACTATTTCACATGACTTTATAAAAATAACGAGAACATGTGCTGCCCAAATTTTTAGCCATTTCTCCAAATAACGTATACCCAAAGAAATAAATTTGTTGAATAATTCCTCATGGATGTATCTTTAGAATATTAATAATCGTAAATTAATAATATTAGAAAACCTAGTGTTAAAAAGCAATTTTTACTATAACTCTCGTGCCATTATTATCCGCCCGTAAGTTGTCCATAATTTGTAGTATATTCGAAAGGGGTTACGTCACTGTTGTTGGGTTTGCAAAATTTGATTTTCGCCAGACTATTTCCGTATTCGATGGCTGCGGGTCGTTTATAATTTTTGAATGAACAACGCTTGAACCAAGTGGATCAATGAACGAAAAGGAAGTGCTCGCTGCCACTCCAGATCTCGAGGAACTTCAAGAGCCATTTTGCGTTAGCTGCTCTTTTGCTCAATGACACTGCTATATGGGGTACGGGAATCGTTTCACAGGCTTAATAAACGCATTGGCGGTTGGTTTAAATCCGGCATGCCTGTTGGGTAAATAAACTGGCGATCGTTTGCAGTAATGAGTAATTCGCTGGCACAAGAAAGAATCGTGTGAGGAATAAGGTAAAACAATTTACGGCCGACGTCAATGGAAATAACTCACACCGTAGATCAATAATGTTTATGAGTTTCCTCTTCATTGATCGGGACATCTTCCGGTTATTGCGATTGATCGCGAAAAGCTGCGTGCTTCTCTGGAATGCCTAGAAATAATAATTAATTAATGTTCTCCAGGGAATGGTATTGCATCTTATCCCAGAAAGTTTAAAATAAACCATTTTCTGCTCTAGACTTTTTGTGTGGGGAAATTTTGTTGTTACATTTATCATTTGGTTCCCGAAAGTGAATTCAATTTTGTCGTTACATTTTGTTTGTGTACAGATGTTCGACTGACGTCTGACAATTGTTTAATTCAGCAAATCCGCGGAGTAGATGTCAATTCATGTTTATGTAAAGACTTCTAATTTTAAATTGTTAATCGACACAACACCCTCGTGCAATGATGCCCAGAAAAAAAGCTTTTGACGCACTGCCGCTTAAACCGGCTAATGCATAAACAAAGAAATTATATAAACCTTTACGTAACCAGTCCCCGTCTTTTCAACAGTAACGACAAAGAGATACAATTTTTTTTTTATACGTTCTAATCGTCTACTATGTTGCACCTTTGTCTGTTATAAAAAAATTGTGACAGGCAACTAATCACGGAACAACAAGGAAAAATCGCCTTTCGATTTAAACGCAAATCATGAAAACGTTGAATCAGCAATTCTTTAATTTAGTCTGTCACGAGATCCCTTAAAAAAACTCACTTTTAATGTCTTGCATCGAGTGCAGTTCTTTCGGAGTTTCGATTTGCTGGAAATAATAGTCTGGTATTTGTTTAATTTGTTTATAGTCACAGAAACCCGGTGTCAGTCTGTATCATTCTCAGCGAACGTTCGCTCAAACAAAGGAAAATAAAAAGCTTCTGAAAATAAGAAGTGAGACAACAATTGCGACGAGGTCTCCTCCAGCGACCGCAAAGATGGCGGCGCGCATCGCAACCAAACACATATTTTCTTAGACATCGGCCTTCGTTTTGAGCTGTTCACTAAACCTTTGTCAGATAAGAGGAAAACCACGAAGAAGCTTAAACTTCACATTTACATTCAGTTGAGATTGCTCGTTACGTAATTTTATTATGTTTCTGACACAATGCTTCTCTGTAAAACTAAGAAAAATTAAATTATGTTTCCTTGCATCATTGTACGATTAAATTTAATTCATGTTCGCTCGAAACAATGCGACTTTGTCCGAGGGAATTTCGCCAGAAAATGAAAGACAACGGAAACAGTTAGCATGTCCAGTTATTTTTCATACGTCGGCCGTGCGCGGCGACCTTGGTGCCGCAACGCGAAAACGCGAACGCAAAAAGACCCCGATAAATCCAACAAAATTGCAAGAGGAGCGAAAACGCATCCTCGCCGTTGGCAAACGAAATTTCGTGCGTCATAGTTGCGCGTGTATTATCGCCGTCACATTTCCTTCACGCCCATGGCCGAAATAACAAGGGGGAGCCGCTAATAGGATCGTAGAACAAGCAAACCGAGGTTCGGCCGCGTAATTGAGTCCCATCCTAATCGTAGATCTCGTCTCTGAAATTAGCCCGCTAAAGTGTTCCAGTTTTAGCCACCCTCCGAAGCTTTTCTTGATCCGAGCAGATCTCTGATCAGAAATTGTTCATTTGAAACGGTCGTGAGCTACTCTACCGACCTGATAATTTTCCTATTTCGAAAAGATGCTGGATAATGGAAACGAATCGAGAATCTTTTAGAAGCGGAGTCCTGTTAATTACAGATAACGGTTCTCTCGCAGTCTAAATAGGCTCGCGAATCGGAGCCATGATCGTAGATGGTTGTAGCGCGTGGTTGCGTGCCGATTGTCGCTCGAGGAACGGCATTGATCGGCGTTGCTCGTTAGCCGTCGATTATTTGGTAGCGTGGGTGGGCCGCGTTTTTGCAAGCGCGGCGGATCCTCCATCGCGAGCGTGATCCAACGATCCCAGCGATCCCAGGCGATCGAGGCAGAGCGAGCCGCATACGTGCACGCACGGGGACAAATCGCCTGTTTTCAGCATTTATCGTAGTTCGGTTATTAATGCGTATATAGAGAAAAGTTTTCACAGACAATTATATTTACCAATATAGTTTACAATTTTAACAAAACACGAATTTATTTTTAAAAACTAACAAGTTTAGAACAAAATTAATAATAAATGAACCATATAATAATATATAATAATAAAATTAACAATAATAAGCTTAAACAAATTATAATACCAGTGAATAATATGAATAAACTCAACAAAATGCTGTCTGAGCATGCTGCTGCTGCTGCTTCGCTATCCGAGTCATTCTCAGTACTTTGATTGCGACTCAAAATCATTGACTCTCGTGATCTTGCACATTTCGATCTATCCTTACATTCTTATTACTTTTTCAATAGTTATAAAACATGTACCAAAAATAAATTAAAAATACATAGAAATGATTGATATATGATTATTGCAAAATTGTATTATGCATAAAAATGGTTATTGTATGATTATTATTAACGATTTCCATCCTAATACGCATGTTTCGCGAAAGAAATGTATTTTGTTCTTGTGTTTTATTTTCGTGAAAGAAATGTATGTATGTATTTGTATGAACAAATAAAACCACCGTTGAAAATTTGTACAAAAAAAGTAAGTCTACTTTATTAAATGTATAAAGAATGCATATTCCTTGGTAAGAACTTTCCGTTACACAGAATTATTATTGCACACTCGTTTACAGTTAATACAACATTTTTCGATTTTTGGCACTTCAGAGAGTGCCTCGATGGCCAAATTTTTTCACAAAAATCTAAATTTGGTTACTAGTGCATATGCAATGGTATTTGGTCACAAAAAATTAAATTTAACAATAAAATTAATAAGTTGAAAAACAGAGAAATTATTTTTATGCATAAAAAGAATTGTTAAATGATTTTTAAAGGACTAATAATATGCGTTTCCTGCTAATAAAGGGTTCTGCAATTTTCGTGCATCGTCAAATAAAAATGTAGTGAGATGTGCCGGCTTGTCCGCGCTGTGCGCCGCGCCGGAGGATTTAATGAAAGTTGGCTCGCGCGCTCGACGGACCCGCGCCGGGCATTGTGTTCCAACACGACCGGTCACGTGACCGTCAGATGGATTTGCGTCAATGGTGACCTCCGCGTTCGCGTATCCGTCACACCGCGCCCCGCCCCGTCCCGCCGTTCCGCATACCCCATGGGCCCCGTGGGACCAGCGCGAACGACCACCAGAGATGAGGCAAGAATCCGCAGCTGGTTGAAATCCACGCCAACAAATGACTGGCTGACCGAAAAATGGACTATCAGTTTTTTCAAAAATTATCTTCCATCAAGAAGGAACAGATTCGAGAGCTAACTGCGCTTCTCTTCAACCAACTGAGCTCTTCGTGCTCCAAAATGGCTCCGAAACCTGCGGCGTACACAAGGGACAAATTTTTCAAAAGTTACTTCCCTTTAAAACAGAGAAGATCGCCGATGATTCGAATTGGCTGACCGAAAAATGGGCCATCAGTTTTTTCAAAAATTATCTTCCATCGAAAAGGAACAGATTCGAGAGCTAACTGCACTTCTCCCAAGCTCTTCATGCTCCAAAATGGCTCCGGAACCTGCAGCGTATAGAAGGAACAAATTTTTCTAAAGTTGCTTTCCTTAAAAACAGAGAAGATCGCCGATGATAAGAATTGGCTACTAGAAAATTAGAATTTACGTGGAACGTTTGCTACTCTTGGTCAAAAGGGACACCGACATCGAAGGACGTTTGGGTAGTTCCTTGCTGAGTCCGTAGATCATGGTTTTTGACGCTGAACAGTGACGATTCCAGCAATAATAACTATACTGAATTTTGATATTGAAACAGTAGAAAATGTTCTCCATGTCTAACGACACTATTAGATAATTTTAACCGTACAATTGATGACGAAATTGCTAAGAAAATAGCCGAAGGTCGTATTGCAAATTCGAAAGAAAGACAGATTGAGGAAGAAAGCTGCAGAAGAATATATTATTTATAAGCCTCCTACATGTGCCCACGCATTTTTTCATTAGACAACGCGGGAAGAAGAAATTCATATGAATTTATTATACTTTTTCTTCCAGTAAAAAATAACACTTTACGTTGAACCATCAGTCATTCTTCTTTAATACCTATCGAAAACGGGTTTTCCAGTTCTTTTTATTATTATATTTATTATTTATTTATTATATTTTGAAAGCACAAAAGAGGCTACTATGATTCTATACATACAAAGTATACAAACAAAGTCTACATTACCATGCAACAAGATGGACTTGTTGAACCTAATAGTTGCCTACAATAAACTCATTAGAATTTTTTTTGATCGATTGACCAGATCATTTAAATTTTATAGGATTCCTCGGTACTGTGGTTCGCCAAACGTGTTACAATTATATTAGAAGTGAATGCTTTACAATGGTAGATTTTGGTACGAAGAGCAAGCGACTCCAGATTTCGAAACTCATACAATTCTCGCTAAAAACTGGATCTGCCCGGTTTTAAAACCAGAGTCTTCGATTTATGCAGAAGATGTTTGTCTCCCAGGAGGATCCTCGGTCTAGCGATTAGGTTCGCTGGCGCCTGATGTGTTTCTTTCGGTATCCAGCATCCGATGCTGTCTACGTTCGAGGGACGACGAATCCTCGTGGCAAGAAGATTATCGCGATTCGCAAAAACCGGATCGTCCACGCTCCCGTAAAAGGAACGAGCGTGTAACATCGCTCGGCCGTATTTCCTCTGACATCACAGTAGCGTAGAATCGCACGCTGTATTCGCTGTAAACCTCTCGAACGAAGCCGGGGAACTGTTCACGCGACGATAGCTTCTTGTTGAATCAATAGCTGAATGGTTCACCGATTTTGTGGGGTCTCGTCGATCCCGGAATTGGGAGAAATCGTATCGCGGCTAGGTAAAGGTTTAACGGCGAATGATTCTATTGTCAATCTCCGGAGAACTGGTCTTTATTGTCATGTGGCAAGACTTGGCTTGCTGTTAGAATCTCGGTTTTTGAAACAGTTCGGTTTTTGAAGCAGTTCTGACTTGGTTACAATCGTATAGGAATTAGGAAAGCTCGGACGTGGGTGTGGTTTTAGGAATTTGTCTATGATTGGTTGAAGGATGCGTTTTTGGAAGGTGTTGAAAGTGGTGGAAAATTAGGAAGGGTGGGAGTAGAAGGTACATTTGTTTACAGGAGGCTACGGCTATAAAACTATAAATCTAGGGACTATGATGGTTCGCAGTTCAGCACGTGCTGAGTTTTACTCGAACTCTCCACTACGCTAAATTATGCTAGGTTTTTTTTTATGGCGGTCATGGTCATTATGCCGCGGGTGGCTAGTCGACCTTCACGGTCGTACAGATGTCTTCTAAAGCCTTCGTCAATAAATACTTTTGAACAATAGTTTTCAATAAATCAATAAATGAACAACACTTTTTTGCGTGTTTCGCACGAATTCATATTGTATAACCGGATCGCAGATGTTGTTGTAAATTTGCATTTTATAAACGCAGCTGTAACATCGGATACGGCATAAAAACTTCATTAAACATATTCGGCGCCATTTAGTAGCGAAAAAGCTAAAGTAATTCTTCTGGATAATTATTAATCGCTTCTTTGTGACATTTTGCTCGCGAGCCCGCACCAGAGATTTCAATATGGCGTCGCTGGTTCGCGACCCCTGCTTGTTACAGTTGCGACACTAAAAAGTTTTCTTCTTTTAGATAATTGATGTGACAAATTGAAAATTGTTTTTCAAGCGAATCCGTTACCCGTCCGCCACTTTCGCAATTATGGTTCGTACCACTATATAATTAGCAATTGTAATGTCGACGATGTCTCCTGCATCGATTATATCCTCACGCGTGCTCATCAATCGCGAAATTACGGTTCTTGAGTAATAGCCAGGGCAAATAGTAATGAATTGTAATGAAATGTAATGATCCAATAGCCCACGCATAAATTTCAGTTTTTTTGCGCGTACGTGCGTCATTCGCCGCAAGAACAGAAAAATTACAAGCAGATGGTGCAGAAGAAGAGGCGAGCATACTCTTCCCCGGACTTTCGTTCTTTGTCGATTACGAAACACGTCGCTTTTTGCAAAATTCGCTCGCGTTTATAGTCCGGTTCAAGTATACAGGGTGTCTAACAGCTTTGCAAACCCTTTTCTTTGAGAGAGAGAGAGAGAGAAGAGAGAGAGAGAGAGAGCGCTTGGAAGACTACGCTGGAAATAAAAGTAATAAGCACGATTTCAAATTTTGAATGTAGAGAAATTGCATCTCTGTGAAAAGATGTGATTTTTAATTGGATAATATTTATTTACTGGAAAAGCAGCAGCTAACATTCATATGCATACGCGTGGAGTTTGTTGTTGCTTTTCTGCTGGTTTGTAGCATGTCACGTTAATTAATATGCGACGTGGGACTTGTATCATCGCAGAAATTAAACCATGATCTGCTCGAACACCGGATGCATGCAAACGAAACTTGAGAAGCAGATACCACTAGAAAGATAACATTGTTTCCCCTATAAAACGTCATTTTTATTTTTGCTATTAGACAGTATAAGGAAATATAGATGCAACTTGTAGCTATAAAACCACCCTGGTTATAAAATATATTAAATGTGATTTATTCTTAAATATTTTATAAAATACCTTTTCTCATACACAATTTCATTGCTGCTACACTTCGTAAACTTAAAAATAGTATAATTGGCGTTCGATATTGTTTGTAGTTTCAGTTAAAAAAGATATTACAAACTTTATGCTAATACTGTTTATAAAACGTTAAAAAAATAAAATTTACTCGTATGTACAATTGGATTCGTCGATACAGTCATTCCGCTTTTATGTCTAGCGGACTAAGGATCCTTAATACGTATTGTAACATTTTAACTGATTCGTGTTCCTGTTTTCTGTCGTCTATAGTTAGAAGCGTCAGTCTACCCAGAGCTTCCTGAATACTTTGCGAAAATCCAGAGCTCCGTGCGATTAATTTTCCCTTTTGATTGTTGGCTATCAAAGACCATAGTATAGAGCCTGCTACTTTGATCTCGTTCAAGGAACCATTCTTAAACACGTCATGCAGGACATTAATGAATTCAACTGTAACGTAATATTATTGCATACATTAGCGTGGTATATGGAATCATTAGATCACAAGATCCACAGTCTATAGTGATTCTGATTTTTACATTTACGTTGTTTCATACCTGAACTAAGTAATCGGGGCCTATTCGCCATATTAAATGCCAGATTTCGCAATATGGAAATCGCGAGGATCCTGCTGGATGACGAAGAGCACTTTGACAATTGCAACAGAACGTCCAAACCGTCGACAGACTAAAACATTAATTCCAGAGATGGTTAATCACTGAAATACCTATGAAAAACATTTTCTAATTTACCTTTGGCACGCAGATCTGGCCTTCCTCGTAAAAAGTGAAGTCAATTAAAAATTCCAAGCAGTAGAGTTCAACAAGTGGCCACGGTTTCGTGCGTTTTGTAGTGATCGGATGTATTTTTGTGAAGAATTGCAACAAATTGCTCTGCGAAATTGAATTTCATTAATATTAACTCAATTCTACCTCGCAACATTTATTTTATTTTACAGTAGGAAGCAATGTCGTTTTGTTGACTTGAATATTCCCTTCCACAAAACAATTCATGTATAAAGAAGAGCATGCTAAACGTTAGGTTACCTTTGATATTGCAACTCTACATTCGTGAACGTGTACTGCATTTCGAAGAACATGGAATGCGAAATGCAGCTTATGATTATCAAACAATCGACCCGCTTTGTCTATTTCTTTGGAGACTAATTGAATAACAACGTGAATTAGCGCAAGGGTATTGGGAGTTCTTCTGAGTCCTGCTCCGGGCAAGATGGTTGTCAACGTTAACGATTGTGCCGCTGTAACGAATACAAAATCAGTATACTTGATCAACAATTTCGTTTGCGATTATTTTTTTAATTGAAAACTACCCGCAGGGCACTTAGTTGTGTAAGTGGCAAGCAACTTCAAGGCAGTGGTCGTTACGGTATTGTTCATCGAGACCCAAGCCCACAACTTGTGCAACACATCAGCCAATCCACATTTCGTCAGAACTTCTTTCACAGGAGTATTGCCGTACATAAAGTTCATTAACAGTGTGAAAATGCCATTGACGTCATGTAACAGTGGGGGGGTCTGAGCAAAAAAATAAGGAAAACTTTTAACATACAAATGCTGCTGGAAATTCCATCAGGTGTGATCTTCCTCAGTCGGTTTTACAACCGCATCGTTGGAAAACCCGTCGGTTTAGCATAGTAATCTAATAGAATAAAACTGACTGAGTAAATAGGCTAATCTGTTAGAAACACAGAGATAGAATCACACAAATATACTTTTTGCGAATAAGACAACTTCGTTCCTGCAAAAACAGGCTTACGAGAAGTGCTAAAGTTAAAAATCTACACTGTTAAGAAAAAGCAATGCTCACTATTTCAGTGTCCAAAAATAATAATCGTTTGTTTTATTATTTAACGCATCGTTACCTTTCTCTCGCGTTCCATCTGATTTTTGGAAAGTTCGAAAGGCTGCAGATTCAGCCTGACATACAGTTCCTTCAGTATCATCAGTACAGTCTCGGGTAAATTCTCTTCTAACGCGAATCTTTTCGCCGTGTTCGATACGCAGAGTAAATTGGACAGCGCACCCGTTATCAAGTCCTTATCTTCGTTTAATTTGCGGTTCTTCTTGGATCTGTTATAATTATGCACAATGAACAGATGCAAGAAAACACCGCAAAGTTCTTCGCCGACAGGGATTTCCTGTTTCTCGAATTCACGGTCCGTTGCCTTGTCAAAAATCAAAAGAATGTCCTCGCTTTCGGGTGACTTTTTCGAATGCGCGTTCGCGCTTCGCAGAGAGAGCTTGTTGATGTCCGATATAACTTCTCTCAAGTTGTTTCTACTGTCGCTCGAGGTTCGTATTAAGGTAGTGTCTATCACAGATTGCAACGAGACGTTGCTTTTCCCTAAAAAGTCTTTCTGAATCTCCAGTGACAGGAGAAATGCCAAGCAACCGATCGCGCTCATGCGAAGCTCGACGTTAGGGTCCTTTATCGCAGTGCAAATTGATAAGAGCACCGCACTCGGATCGGATAACTCTAAGGCTGTTTGTATCGCCTCGAAATGCTGATTTTCAGTCAGCGAGAGCACGGCTATGAAGTTGAAAATCTCGGCCCATAATCGGTTCTTCAAGAGCACCAATTGCGACGTATCGGTACCTGTAGATTAACTACAATTCAAAAGCTTCTTCGTCAATTTTTGTACAATATTTTTATTTTTCACTTACGATACAGATCGCTGTTCAGGAAGCAAAGCAAAGTATGAAGCGAATCCGGGGAAAAATTAATGAGAGCAATATACTCGTTGCTATACGTGACGCAATTAGTCAGAACCGTGCAAATGCTGATGTACATCTCCAAAACGTCGTAGTAGTGTGACAAATTCTTTTTGTTGTCGATATCTTTATGGATTTCATTGATACATCTGAAAAGATAAGCATGTAAAGAACCACACTATTTTTGATACATTTACATATTCACTCACCCGAGCAAATATTTGTCTATCGAGTGCTCATAAAGTTGGTGAATTATTTCTTGTTTGCCGACAAATATCAAATTGTTCAACAATCTGCAGACGGCTGTTATCAAAGACGGTGTCACTACTAGTTGCAAGCTGTTGTCTGTCATTCCTGATCCCCCGGCGGAAACTGAAAATAGTCGATAAGATAATTTTATTACATTTCTCACCTAGAATCGAAAATTGATAAACATACAAGGTTGAAACTCATCCTGGCAATTATACAGATAAGAAATTGTGCGTGGGACCAACGATGTGCTACCGGACTGCATACTGTGAATAGACGGTGTAGCTCCGTTCTCTAGATCTCTGTGATCCATTAGATCACAGTCCAGAGTAGTGTACATGTAAATGTTCGAGCACAAAACACTGATTTCATAGTAAGTGTTGTTTTGTTCGACGTAGATCAATAGCGCATTCGCTTTCAGAGAATCCACCTGTACCGATAAACATTGTTTTACTTCGAGTCCTCGATTGGTAATACAAGTTGCAAAATAAAACCGGGCGATCGAACATTTACTTACATACTGAAATGGTAAAGAATTGCAATTTTTCACTAAATTACTGAACGCAAGGCATGCTTGTTCTCTAACTATACACGACTCGTCGTTACTGAGAATATATTGAAGCAGTGTCTGGCACAACTCACTCGGCGCTAATGCCACGGTAGTTAAAAGTTGAGAAGCAGTGTGCACGTTATTTATCAAACCGGCAAGTAATTGCAAAGCGGATGCCTGGACCAACGAATCTCGGTTTTGCCATAGCATGGGCAGCCAACTTAACGAGCGACCTTCGTCGTACCAAAAGGCTGCGAAAGCCTGGAAAAACATTTATGAAAATATGCTCTTGATGCAAACGGATGCAATATATTTCTAAATTCACTAACAGTTTTGTTGAAGTTGATCTGCATTTGGTACAACAAGTGATTCAGACATATTATGGAATTTCTGGTTATCGACAGGCCCATGAAACTGACGGTCCCGGCACCATGGAAAGATATAATCAGTTCGATCAACGTGTTTCCCAGCGTTATTAACAAATTCTTGTAATTCGCCCAATGACATTTTCCAATTAAATATGTTAAACATGTTAACAGCCAATCGAGGTACGCTGTAATAAATATGTACTGTAATTTACGTTGTATTAAAAATGTTATGGAGTGGAGTAAACGGGGCGAATGAGATATACCTAAATTGTAAAAATGTTGTTGGTCGCCAAAGCATAAAGTGGAGACCACAAGTTCGATAAAGTGAAGCCAAACATCTTCGTCTTCTTCGGTGGACTTTTCAGGCTTCTCAATAGCTGAGCACGTGCGAGCCAACTTCAATATCGATTGGTGAACATCTTGATTGTCCACCTCCGAATCTTTAAACAATTCCGCTAACGATTTGGTTATATGCTTCATAATTTTGTTCGTCCATCTGTTCTTTCCTAATTTACGCGAATCCATAAAATTGATTTCATAACAAATAGAAATACATTTCTCTTTCCTGAAATTATTGCATACCATTCTTTGTAATGTTCGCATAGAGCTGTAAAAAGTTTAAAACTTCAACGAACAGATCACGGTCCTCTTTGCATGACGGATGAGAGAGCAAAAATCGTTCGAATGTCCGTTCCCAAGCTAGCGAACTGATGTCCTTTATTTCCTCGTATTGTTGCATTTTGTAAAACTTGATGTATCTAAAAGGTAGTACGGTTAGCGACAACTAGAAGATTGGAAGGGGGCTGATATTCAAATGGTTAATTACATTGTCAGATAATCAAGTGCGCATGAAACCGCACTGTGTGTGGTAGAGTTCTGTATGTTGTACAATTGCTGCTGGCAATAGTAATGGGGAAAACTGAAACGTAGCGTCATGAACTCGTTCTCTTGAATTTTCAACTTTTCCGACAGATCGGAGTTATTCAGGTCGCCCCAACTTTTCCATAGCACGTTTAAACCGTCGTTCCATTCCCATATCCAATACTGTTTAATAAAAGTTGATGCCAATGGATTAGTACTATGAAGGACTATAAAATATAAAAATAGTTATTTCATTTACACATTTAACTGCCACACTTCGAAGTACTCAATAACGTTAATTTACCAGATATATCCGACCGCCTGTGCATACTTATTTTCCAGTGTGATTTACAAAGAAATGGTAATTTCATTCGGGACGTAATAAGATGCGGCAACGAAATGTTTAACTGATTATAATTTTCCGTCTGTTTTTCACTCAGTCTCATTATGTACTCGTTGTAAAGTAACAAACATAAAAGCTGAGAGCCGTCGGTTCTAATGCTTTCGTTACTTGGAAATAGAAAAATACCTGAGAAGAATATTTCGAATAAACGATCTTCGAATTCGTATCATCCTAAATACATTTTTGCAATTTATTATACATACTCCTGATTATGTTTGAAAGAACATTTATGCGAGTAGACAGATCATGGCGTATCGTGCTTTCGCTGATTGCCAACAAATCCAAAATAGTGATTATCGAAACCACGGAATCTGGATAATGAATGTAATCCTTTTCTACCTAAAAAGCGCCACAAATTATTCATCGAATTTTCCTAACTTGCATGACATTGAAAAATAAAATTTACCAAGGCACTGTTAAATATCTTTAAGATTAAAGCCAGTCCGTTCTCCTGAATAAATAATTTATGCAAAGAGATATCCGACAGCATAACGCTAATTTGGACTAACGCAGACTTCCGCATTTTCGGATCAAGATTAGGTTCGTTTAACATTTCAAGGACGGATAATAAATTACTTCTCTGTAAATTGAATTCATTGCGTAAAATTGTTAACGGTATACGATTTCTGAAGGAAAGACTATGCAACCTGATAATTGCCCGTTGATTTCCTGAGACACGCTTGATGTTCAAGTATACAAAGTGAGTTTAGGGGTAATCCGTGCAAGGACGATAGTCGTGGCAATTTTTGGACGGAATCTTTTTCTTTTCCTAGAAGCCAGATTAATCTACAAACTGCCTCTTCCCTAATATCGCCTTCCAATGAGAAAAGATATCTTAAATTGCCCTTAAAAACCTTTAAATTAAGAATATATTATTAATCATGGTATTATATTAATTATAGTGTGTAATTTTTTCGTGTTTAGACTATCTTTTTAGAAATGAAGGCGACCCTCAATTTCTTAAATGGAGTTGACACGCGCTTTCATATGACATTGCAATGATGTTACCTCAATGTATGGTAACTGTATACTGGAGGACACATCGGGGTCAAAGAGTTTTGTCACACATTGCCCTAACGCCGTAGAAGGATGAGCATGACATTGCAAAAGAGGTAATACAGGCACAATGGCTTCTAATAGTCTCAGCCACCCACTCTCTCCCATTTGTACTCTTCCTTTCAGAATGTATACTAGTATTTCATCCGACATTTCTTTTATCTAGCACAAAGATACCACCTCGGTGAATTAAGTTTCATTATACTTATAAATGTTTAAGGGAACGTTATCTCTTACTCTTTTATCGTCATTTGTTACACCGTGAGAAATAATTTCTGTCAGAACTGACGGTTCAAATAAAAACAGTAAATTTTCCCAGAACAATCTGTCGCTGTTATAGTTCACACCTAAAATATTCTTGACCAACGTATGACACTCCAAATAAGTTGTATATTGTACATCGACATCTGCATTCGCCAGTAAACCCAATATTAATTTTGTGGCTAACGCTTGATCCTCGTTGTTCAATGAATACCTTTGACACCAATAGAAAGTAAGTCATCGAAGTTGATATCTCATGTTTAAAAAATGTTCAGCTGTGTACCTGTGTATGTTCTGCAACAACTTGACAGTCTTCTTAACAATATAGAAATTTTTGTGATAAGACAAACTTAACTTCGAGGCGTACAACGTTTTCAAAGTGTCTGAATGCGATAAATCCGACGAATTCTGTATCAAGGATATGGCTGCTTTCATTGACTTTGCTATCAATCGTGTTTCGTCGAACATTTTGATGTGCGCGACTTCGTCGTTACCTTGGAATTGCTAAGAAAGCAAAAACGAACGATGCAGTTACTCTTTCTTTTAACATTTGCAAAATAACGTTTGATTTTTACTTACACGACCGTACTCTTGCAATACAGTGTGCAGTTTCGGGTATAAAAAATATATAGGAGCATCCATTATAGCCACGCAAATCGACGTTTTCAGTGTTTTAGGAAAAACAACGTCTGCTATCTCTAAAGGAACGATGTTGCTTATTAGCTTCATCATGACAGTCACAAGATGCAAATATGTTATCCTAAAGTGATCGATCGCATTGTAGCTTTCAAAATACTGTACAACATCCCCCAGCATGTTAAACAGTATCTTCAAGTCTTCGGTTATTTTCATGGCCACGTCGTCGTTGCAGAGCCAAATATTTGGCATGACGCTTGTGACAAGAAGTTGCACTAACTCGTGAGCTAAATCTGTTATGTATTTAGTGTTCCTTAATGGAAATGTCGAGTTGATGGGAATGCTTAATTGCGATATAACGTGTTTCAACGACTCGATGCAGAAGTTTGGTATGAGCATTTGCTGCAGTTGCAAAAGTGAGTCGTCGATATTGTTTGTCGTGTTCTGACTTCTTTCGCTTGTACCCTGAATTGAATATGCAACATAGGAAATTGTAAACAGTCTCGATTATATTGCAATATACTAGAGGTGTGCGAGAACCCGAATATCGTGGACCTGTCACGACCGGACATGTTTGGGTTCTTACACACCTTTACGAAATACGTACCGTAGACTGATATGCTTGATAATTAGCTTCTAGAAATCCTCCATCAGGACTATCCCTAGTGTCGGAAGAAGAATAAGCATTGCTGCTTAATTTACCTACTAACAGCTAAAGAACATTGTCTTTGTTAATACTCTAAATAATATTAATTATCCATTCAGAAATACATTTATTTACCTTCTGTTTTTTATTTGCTATACACGGTTCACAGTAATAATAAATTCTAAGTCTCAGGGATCGTGTTAATTTGTGCAATGTTTTTAACACCATCGGTACAACGTCCCTGAGGTTCGTGCTCGAGGCATTTGCGCTGGATTCCAAAAGATTGTGCAATATCTGAAACAAGTTTGGACCGATTAGACGCAGGTATGGTTTGAATATGCGATGGTGAAATATTTTAAGTACCGAAACTATTGCTGGCCTCTGAAGGAATACCTCAGCTGGAAAATCTTGCATCATTACATTTGTAATAAATTGGCACGTGTGTAGGATGAGATTTATGTCTAACGTGTTGTTCAAAGCTTCCTCAACAGCTGCCAAGACACCTCTGTCCGAAGTGACCAAAGGTTGCCACGGCATAACTAGCCATTTAACACCACCTTCTGTGGTCTTCGATATTGGTGTTCCATCTCCACATTCCAATGTTAAGTCAAATGGTATGGAGCTGTTTAATAATTTCATTTGGTGTATTACTCGATTATCTGGGTATTGAGCATGTTTAAATGTAGTTTACCTATCCAGAACAGAAGGAACAGAACGATTGTACGATAAATCATGTTCTTCTGCTCCTAGCACTCTGTGTTGACCGCAGTCATAATCTTTTATACGTGTTCTGTGTCTGTCGTAGTCGATAAAACCCATTCTTGGAGAAGCAGAATTCTGAAAAAGAGTTTAAGAAAATTTTACGATTTTCTTTCGATTGTTAAGAATTTACAGAATAATACAAACCTGTGAATCTTCAACATATATTTCAGTTGTTTGTAAACTGTTTGTATTGGCAACAAATTCTTCAATCTCATTTAACTTTCCATACCATTCTGAACCTAACTTTCTTCTTAATTCATGAAGTTCATTTTGAAATCTCAATTTGCCAAACGTGTTCAAGTAACTCTTGTCACCTGTCTTAAAAAGAAGAGATAATAATTATCGATGTTTAGCGATACTAACAGTTTGTTATTTTTGTTATTAATCGTGAATAAGGTATTGAAATAAAGATTCGTAAAATGATGAATCGATACTTTTAAAAGACGCAGCAACAAGTTCAAAACTTTCTGCGTTTGTGAGAAGGTATCGAACGAAAACCAGTTAAACAATTTCGTTATTAATTCCTTTTTAACAGCATCGCAATCACACCCGAATCCAAGATCGTATTTCGAAATAATATTGTCCAAAGCTCTCGATCGAATTTCCTCGAGATTGTGACCTGAAAAAATTTCAACACATTTCCAATTTTCCTTTTACTCTCCTTGGGAAGTGAAATTGTGTACGTACTCAATTTTTTAACGTGCATCGCCGATATTCCGTTCATGTTTGACATTTCTTCGAAGGATAATTGTCACATTTTAGGTTAACTGCGTCAATTTTTAAATGAAATGAGCGCCAAAATGGCGTAGCGCTGCCATCTTGCAGTGAAACTTAAAAGGTAACTGTGCGGGAAACGACTACAAGGTTGGGCACTTTATTGTAGATGGCGGGAAAAGCCTTTTCTCGTTGTATTTAAAATGTTATAAATAAAACCATATTATACTAGAATCAGCTAGAACTACTATGTGTATTTTAATATTAATTTGACAATGCCGCAATTACTTGCGCAATATATAGTTTTCAAATTATTTTGTACCATTTCAACATAACGGATTCATGGCTCATGTAGCAGTTATGACCCAGTCTTTTCTTCTAAAAAATAATAACAATACAAGATGAGTTACAACAAATAATCCCTTTTTATTAAGTTCATACTCTATTATTTTACGTGTTTCTTTTCTAACTGCTGAAAAACAGCTGATATTCATGTGCAGCATCCTAATTGTTCCGCTGATCTATGGATCAGCGCATGCATCGCCTCATAAATAGAAGTTCGCGCCATCTTACGCTACATTTTAATACTAATTGATTACCAGGTTAGCCATTTTGTCGTAGATGGCGCAATGTCCTCTTTCGATCAATTGCATAATTGAAGAGTTTATTAAAACTCTCGTAAAGAACGGTTATTCGAATTTTCAAGAACTTAGCTCATACGTTGGTGGCGCAAAAAGTTTACGATATAGTCGAACGCGATTTACTATCGCAGTTCACTCCAATTTCTGGATTACTTTCCGAATGCACATGTTTTTGCACGGCACCTATCGGCCCGAATTCGAAAATATGAACCCTTGCAGCGAGGGGCGCGTCTATCTATCCCATTATTTAAATTTCCCGCGCACGCGCAAATCAGCAAAATATTCGTTCAATCGAATTTGATGCAGTATCAACACGATATAATACGACTTCCCCGAGGAAGGAACCGGGTCCATGTTCCATTTTTCATTTCAGGGGCGTTTTCACCCACAGTTTCTCAGAATGGTATTGATTTCCGAGATACCTGCAGCACACACCTTGAAATCGAAGCATCTGTCCACAATCAATGATTTACGCTGAGCTTCACAATTGGTAAACATCTACTTATTTCGGAACAATCACAGTGTCCACAGCGATGCTGACTTCCTTTCGATTGTTATTATCCTCGCAGCAGCAGTTGCATTTTATTGACTGTGCTGCAGAAGGGGCTGAGGGTTGCAAAATATAACCTCTTTCTCGTTGAGAAGAGGTTTCGGTCAATATTTACACATATGACAACGGAACGTAACAGAAATACTTTTAACAGTAGACTTACGGGACCCGTCAAAGTGACGGATTCTAATATTTTTAAATTGCGAATATTGAGATTGTAAAAATGCATCCATGAACAGTTATTTAACAAATCGATTTCTGTAGGTATATATTATTTAAAAATGGCTACAGATTTCGATAGATATGTTCATGTTATTTTTATAAAGTAATGTAAAATAGTCATTTTTAGTGCTCCGTAAACCCAGTGTTAAATAGGGTTCTTCCAAAATGGAGGACCAATATTTGGGATAAAAATCTCATTATGTTGAAATATGTAGTATAATGAATCGTGATTTAGGGTGTAGGAAACTTTATCGGGCATTCATGGATACAATTTATTGTCACTGTTAAAAAAATCAGGAGTATTTGTAAAATAGTAATGGTACTTACTTGAAAACATAGTCCTCGATGACTTCTGAATTCTCAGGTCTCTTCATTGTGTACTTAAAATATGTAAAAAAATGCGAGTTCGAATGAAAAGATAATTTGCAAAATTCACAAAAGAATAGAAGACACAATTTAACACTAGATTTACGGAGCACTAAAAGTGGCCAGTTTGGATTGTTTTATAAAAATACCAAGAATATATTCAGCCAGATTTTTAGCAGGTTTTTACTATAATGTATGTTCGAAGGAATAAATGTGTTAAATAAATTTCCTATAAATGCATTTTTACCATTACAATAATTGTAAATAAAGAATATAAAACCCGTCATTTTGGTCCCGCAAATCTAGTGTTAATATAGATTTGATAACAAAATGGTTAAAAATACATGATTACAACGAGGGATCAGTAAACACACGTCTCTAACATTGTCGACCCAAGATCTAGCATTATATTTTCGCAACGATTAATTATTAAAAATATATGAAAACGGGAAGTGACTTGGCGAAGGGAATTACTGGGTTCAAATGTTGTTAATCATAAATCGACAATGCCAGAGAACCGGGGGGATTTTGAAAGGACCGTTTAATCGTTTCACAAAATTTCAAGGATAATAATTCGAAGCACATGCCTTCCGCTAACAGAGTTCGTGTGTAGGTATTACAATCGGATTAATCTCACAACATTGAATTTACACAATTATGTACACGTCATTTAACTGCATATAAACGTACAAAAGGGGATTTAAAACTAACAAATCGAATCATTGGTAAATCGTATTCGGGTGCATCTTACGGGGGGAGGGGGGTGGCTGTGGGGTTGTGGAGGAACGCGTACGATCGTCACCATACACTTTTCGACGGTCGTGTTACACACTTTTACGCACACACGCTCGCTGTTTCGCAGTGCGAATCACTCGATTTCTCACGAACTCACGCAAAAAACGCGGTTTCGAATTTCCAAGTATAATAGTCGGTTTCTGAAAAATCGGAAAAATTCGAACAGCGACCCGCGGACGGGCCGCTGTTCGAAGCGCCTACGAAAACACCGTTTGACAATAAATTATTCATCTCGCTCAGTTTCAAAATTCGCTGTCACTTAAACGCTCGCTGATACCTGTTTTAACCATTTGCACTCGAAGCTATTTAAAAACATTCTTTTTCATATTATACATACGAGAATGGCGCAATTTACCCGTACAGTACCGAAGTGTTTAGTAATTTATTAAGTACAGACAAATTTAACAATATGAAAAATATTTTGAATAATGATACAGCAATTTTTAGTGGCGCCTTCGAGTGCTAAGGGTTAATTCTACGGGTACGATATTTTTTTGTAGTTGATCGGTCGGTGGTGCGTTGATCTATTTTGACTCTTTGGTATAAGCTAGTTATGGGTTTGATAAAACCACCAGCATCGTTAATATATTGCCATACGAAAGAAAACTCAGTCGAAACAAACTCAAGGTACCACCATTTTCACAAGTTGTCGGGAAAACTTCTATGAACTATTTTCGAAGAAACGATACAAGAGATTTGTAAAGAAATTATGCATTGGTATAATATCGTAGTTATTTTGCACTTTCGTGATTTTCCGGGGCACCAAAATGGCGTCTCCCTAGCAGAAGTGTCTGCAAAACTTTCTCCAACAACTTGTGCGAAATTATTTCGATAATTAATCGAATTGCAACGAATTAATCGTAATGTTAAGACACAAACAAAGATACACAATTGGTTTGCGGAAACGCTCCGTATCGATTCTCTGCCGAAACAAACCGAGCAGTCGGACATTCCTTCCCGGCGAAGCAACAGCGGAATCGTTGTGCCAAATTGGAAGTTTGCCGGGAATTAATCGCTAGGAAATAGTTTTTAAGTGTTATCGCGTGTCACTTGGCACGCGAGCGTTTCGGCCGAATGTAAATAGAATCTTCTAATTGAAATTCCTTCCAATTACTCCTGCCCCGCCGATGTTGCTCGTGACGAACGACGCGCTCTTCGAAAAAACAAAAAAAGAAAAAAAGGAACTCCGAAACAACAGCCATTTCCCGCGGGCAGTTGTTTTTTCGCAAAATCAATTCCTCGGGGATCACGAATTGTTAGGAACCCCCGTGCAGATTAATCATATTCCGTGTTGAGCATCCGCGTCGAATGAACCGTGTGCTTAATCGCAAACACGGTAATTATACAGTTTATTATTTACCGAATCCCGCGTTTTGCAAGTTTACTCTGCACTTCTCTAGAATTCCGAATAAACATGTAAGAGGATTACGTATTTGTTTATCGTTACCCACTTGCACGGTCGTTCGATGTTTGTTACAATTAAATCGGTCGCGCGCGCGCGTAATGGCGTAATAAAACTTGAGAGACATTGAAAAACGTTCTGTTTACATTCGACAGTAGAAAATGGACGAACCAGGAGGTATTATACGCTTCGCGAAAAATAATGTCGCGCTGCCGCAGGTTTGCTTCAACCTTTTTCTATTATTATTTCGAATTTTTCTTTTTTTATTATTAAAATTGATCTAATCGCAAAAAGCTTCGGCAATGTCCACCGTAATCAAACGCAACTTATGTTCTATACACTATTAAAAATTCGCTGTTCGGTTTCCGTTTCTGTTAACGCTCTGTAAACGTTCAACGAAATCAAGTTTGAGGTTCTGTAGAATGCTATTACAATATTCATAGACTCCGGATATAAATTTTTCACTAATAATTTTGACGCAGTGGAAACAATATGTTAACACTCTTTCGAAGTCTTCCAATCATCTTCTCACCGTTTTAAATTGCACGAGCTTCGCCACGAATGCGTAAAATCCGGAGTCTATTTGTGATCATAGTCGCTGCAACTCGTGGACTCTTTAGCCGCCATCTTTCTTCCGCCGTTGGTCTATCAAACCGAGGAAAGGATTATGCGAACGGTAAATTTGGCGATCGCATTCGTTTACAATGAACGGTTCGAAATAATGACCGATTCCTGTGGTTCCTGTATCGCGGTTCAATCATCCTGAAAGTTTCAGATCTGTTATATAATTTGTTCAAGGACACCGGAACCTGTCGAATCGATAGCTCGCCGGTATCGTTCGCTCGCTCTTCGACAGACGAATAATACAACCACGGTGTCCCGTGTTCGAAAGCGATCGTAAACCAGTATAAACGTTATTGCTTTTAGAATTCCGTTGTTCTAAGTAACACTAATCGTAAGTATAATTGCCTACGCGTTAAGCAAATAAACGTGCAATCATATACGGCGTTCATTGTTAACGTTTCGCAATTCAAAGGACCTACGGAAATCGGGGATAAATCGGGTTTGGTCCCTCGAGCCCTTCAGTGCTTTTACCATATTCTAAATAATTTATTTTTATTGAAATACCCTTCTGAACGTAACAGGAAAATATTTTCTTGAACAAACAATTTGTCTATTAAGTGGAGTATTGAAGAAATATTTTCGATTTTTTCCAGCACCAGGATATTTTACACTAGCTTGTAGAAAGTCATAAAGTGGTAGATTCTGTGATATGAAATGTTGAAGATTTTTGTTGTTGAAAATATTGCTTCAGAGGAACATCGAAACCGGAAATAGAAGACAGGAAGTCGCACGGCGAGGCTCGAGAGGCCGAACACGTTCTTCCGACGGGTCAAATATTAAAATTGTGTTTTTTAGTGATGCACGTCTGCATCAGATCGTCAGAAATCGATCATATCTGTTCCTGACAACACACGCCAGCGACGTATACGTAGGATGGGCAGGGTGATAAAACAGTTTTCGAAATTCTTTCGGCGAAACGTGCAAGCGTTGAATTAAACGTGGAACCTTCTTATTCGTCGCGGCTCCATTGTGGTTTTTTTTTTAAATATAATTTATAATACATTTAGAATACAGTTTCTGCAAAACGGGAACGCCTATGCGATGAACATTCTGTAAAATAACAAGTACTCCAATATGTGCTGATTCTTACCAAAATAGAATCGATATTATTGGTCTTTGAGATATAAATTGTATATTTTGCGCACGAAATTGTGTTAACTCGAAATAAATGATTGAAGTAAATGATTATTTTTGAGAATTACAATGGAGACGCGATGCAACACGGTCTCCAGACGCGCTCGCCGTAAAACTATGTGCTATCAGTCAACTGTGTTTTTCAGGTTCGTTCTACGCAGGGTTTATTGCTTTCTGTTTCACGAAACCGCCTCAATTAGCGCTCATTAGTAACTGATGCAAAGGAATCGTCTCTGGTTACTCGAGTCGCAGTTCTTCAATAAAAAGCATTTCGCTCGCTCAGAATGTTTCACGCTCGCTTCGATAATTCTAAAAATTTTCTGCCCAGCCGATAATGTTATCAGTTAATCCTGCCGGGCAGAACGTAGAATACAATAGAGTGATCTCTATGCGCGTCAAGACAAAAGACAGCAAAATCCTTCCGAAAATGATCTCCCGACTATGCCTAGGTTCACTCGAGTAACCTGATCACAAGGATTCTCGGCACGATTCTCACTCTGATCGACAATAATACTTAACGCTAACCCCTACAATCTTTCATCCATTTCCCTTTCACACTTTAAATCCACAAATCATTCACAGCGTCACGTTTGTAACAAACGTTTACTCGCGGGACAGAAAGTTTTGCGATACAAAAGTGAATTTTCACGACGGTTAAACAATTGTCGAAATTATAAGATAATTTTTACGGGAATAGTGAAATTGCCGAATTCTTCAACTCTGTTCGTTGACCCTTAAGCGGACTGTTGGGAGCTATTCTAATTCGTTACAATAATTAATTAAGATGAAGTTTTAAAGCAAATTCTTCCGAGCTCCTCAGAAATAATTGCAGAAATGGTTTTATCTTTTCCAAAATGACGGATTCTGACGTTTTTAATTTACGAACATTGAGATTGTGAAGATGCATCCACAAGGAATTTTGTGACAAATTGATTTCTTCGGGTATATTGTTATTAAAAAAGTGAGTACTTTTGATAGACACGTTCCTAACTTTCTTCTTAATTCATGAAGTTCATTTTGAAATCTCAATTTGCCAAACGTGTTCAAGTAACTCTTGTCACCTGTCTTAAAAAAAGAGATAATAATTATCGATGTTTAGCGATACTAACAGTTTGTTATTTTTGTTATTAATCGTGAATAAGGTATTGAAATAAAGATTCGTAAAATAATCGATCGGTACTTTTAAAAAACGCAGCAGCAAGTTCAAAACTTTCTGCGTTAACTTTCCTGTTATTTTTCTAGGTAAACTTAGCGTTGAGGAGCACAGAAGGGTCGTTGCATTCAGGTTCATGGTGTCATGGCTGATTTGAGAGGTCCGTTTAGGGGTCATTGCGAGCCACTATGCGATGATTGTTAACGGAGTAGTGTATAGAGCCGTCGAATATCTGTCACAACGACGCAATGGTTCCTACAAGGTTCTGACGGAATGGACGATACGATCAACGTCGCAGAAACGATGATCCCTGTTGTTCGCGTCGTCGGATTAACCCTTGAACTGCTTCCCGATCCCCGTGACACCGGCGGGCTGGACCGGTCCCGGACCGGTCCCGGTCGGCGCAACAATTTCGCAATATCGATTATATCAAAAACACGTGTATACTTCAAAATGTATTCGTTGATTCGTAGCGTGGACCGCGTTTCATCGTCTTCTTAACCCTTCTCCGAAGCACGCTAGAGGTGTTTACGAATGATCGCGCGAACACTCGACAATTGAAAAAACAAACGTCTCGCAACATAGAAGCTCACGTTTTTCGTTCGCGGTAACATCGAAAGTGTCCTAAGATCTCTCCCCCCGTGCCGGGGGGAGAGTTTTCGTGCGGATTCTAAAGAACTCTCATATATATATGTATTTTTCCTCTTTTTTGTTTCTTTTTTCGCTTTTCGTTAATTAGATGCGTGTGTCTCGCAGCGTCCTAAAAGATTTTTTTCTGTTTTCCACGGATTTTCTTTCTCCTCGAAGAGCGACAAGGTGTGTGTCTCGCACGATCGAAGCTGGTGTCTGTGTTTCGTGTACGTACGTACTTGTGTCTTTTTATTTATTTATTTATTCATTTTTTTTTGTTCTTTTCGTTTATTCGAAAGTCTTTACGCGAAAGAGTTAAGAAGCGTCCGAGCAGTGGAAGGGTTAGAGACAACGACCAGCTGGCTGGCTATACATGTGTGTGTATATATATGCAGTTAAACAATCGGATCCGCGATTCAGCTACCGGGGACCTAACGAGTCTCGAGTATAACAACGTAATTTAATTAGGGGAATCGTTAAGTTACTCCTAAACGGAGGGTAGAGAAGAGACAGGGGATTGAGGGGTCGACGGGAGGAAGCGTTTGCTTGCGGACGTTCGAGGACGTTCCGGAGCGTTCTGTGAGCTGATTGCCCCGTGGGGCACTGGCCCGACTCCGCCGGGAGCGACGGAGCCACGCCCACTCGCTGGTTCCCAATCATCGAGAGCTGGAGAGCTGCCTTTGACGCTGCCGATGCTCTCGGGTCAAACACGCGTTTATATGACAGAACCTCGTTCACATAAATAAATAAATACTCGTTGATAGATGTACTGTGAAGTTGTAATCGAGTCTCTGGTATCCGAACTATGATTAAATTTGTTTCTTCAGTGTTCGGATGCAGGTACTTGGTAGATTTATCTTGTCTCGTCAAAATGAAAAATTCGAGTTGTTAAAGAAGGCCTGAACGGTGCTTGTTTACATTGTAAATTGTGAGAAATAATTCTTTTGGTACGCCGATAAAGATTTCAAATAGCCATGTAAACTAACAACATTTTGCAACTTCGGGTAACGTTACATGTTACGCATCTAATCTTGTAAATTTGAACGAAAATTTTGTGACGAGATATTCCACGTCACAAAGATTTATATACAATTATATTGTCTTTTTAAATTAATTCTGACTGTATTAAAAAGTGCCATAAAGATTCACTTAGAAAAGAAATTTTTCAATTTAGAAAAGAAAAGTACAACGAAGAACAGCTGACGAATGCTGATGCGATCAAGCAACGAGGTTCTACCGTACTTCAATCGAGATTCCGGTCTCGAAAGTTGTTGCCACGGGACAAGAACCAATCACGGATCACTGTCAACGCTTCAGCTCCGAAAATTAGGAACAGAGAGTCCGATAGATCGTCTAATTCGACGCGTTGCCCTCCGGGGCAATCCGGAGCGCTGTCGCGGCGGAAAGCGCGCCGCCATCTTGCTTCCTCGCTCCGCCCCTCGGTTCGAACATCTATCGAGGTAAGGAGAAGTGTGGGTAATCACGACAGGAAACACATATACACTGTATACGCTATTATAAAAAATAATAAATATCATTGAAACGTGAATTACACAAGACGGGGACGCGTCGCGTCGAGCAACATCTGCGTGGGCGGGGGAATTCATTTTGTTTAAACATCGACGCCCGCGTTCCCGCTTTAACAATCGTAGACATCGACAAAGATACAATATTTCTCGCGCGTGTGTGTGTGTGTGTGTGTTTGTTGTGTCCTCTCGGTTTCGAGTACCTTCTCGGTACCTCGAGCAAAATCGAGGTAACATTTCGCGAAACTTTTCGCAGCTTGACGCCATTTTGCGCGCGTCAAGTAACTGTCCGTGTGGCGTTGTTAGTGTACGTAGGAATAGATACATTAATACGTAGACGACTAAGCTATCTATGTCATGTTAAAATACTGTCTGGATCTTTGTCGCTATAATATCGTTTTTTCTCGCCGCCCCTTTCCATCCGGTTCGCTGTACACGCTTAAAACTACGATCGCGTGGATCACGATCTACGCATCGTGTCTCTCGCATCGAATGGTTTTGAATCGTTTCCCTCGACGACGTACGATCCACGGGATCGTGCGATATGTTTTGTTCGTTTTTTTAGCAAAACCTTATCTCCTATTCACCGATTTGTATATGCACGTGTATATGTTATATAATATATATAATATATATATATAATATATATAATACATATATATCTTCTATATACAATATATATCAATTTTGTATGTATATTATGTATATAAGATGCGGTAAAGGTGTAATAAATTAATTGTTAATGTTGTCGTCTCCACTCCCATTTCTCGGTATTTCTCTTCACACATCGTCTTCCTCTTCTGTTTCTTCTTCCTTTTTCTTCTTCTTCTTCTTCTTCTTGTTTACTCGTTAACTTGGTTTTGTTCTTTTACTTTGTTAGAACTATAATTACGTCTCGCGTCGTTAACAACTAGTGATATGTATTCGTTTTGAACTATAGCGTTTAGTTTGATACGGCCCTAAAGGTAGTCGGTTCGATCGCCAGCGATCCAGAACAATTTCGGGGATCGTTTCGGATCATCCGATGGTTCGATCATCCGCGCTGTGTAGGCAGTCTTTTTCATTTCTGTGGAGTGATAGCTACGAGCTCACCGAACGTTGTTTTAAAAAAATACACTCGTCATTTGTTGTCCGAATCGTGTTCGTAATTCCAAAGTTGTGTCGGCCGACTGGGTCTTCATTGACCCAGAGTGTATCGAAGTCGTTACGAAATCATTCGGATTCCGGGGATTTAATTAAACGAACAGATGTATCAGGAGCAATAAAAGAAAATTAACGTGTCCACGAAAAGTGCCATCGAAAATATATTTTTAAAAGTTGATGAATAAAGCGGGTGCTAATCATTAATTCCCGTATCATAAATTGTAATAAGAATGATTCACTGTTCGATGGTTAATTCGCCTATGACTTCCAAGAAAATATTTTTCCGGAGAATATTTTTCCAGGGAATATATCGTTCGATCGTTTCCGTTAAATATTTTCCCTGTTCGCGATCTGTTTGCAATCGATTCCACTGTGCGTCAGATGAGAGAGGGAGAGAGAGAGAGAGAGAGAGGGAGAGAGAGAGAGAGGGGATCGAAGAGGTGATCCAAGGAACGCGTTACACCCGCCGAACGGAAGACATTACAGTTAATTTCGCGATTAAAATCGTATCCCAGGATGATTTTACAGCGGACAAATATTTTGCGGGATTAAGCCGGCCGCCATTTCAGAGTCGTGCTCGGCGAAGAATTACCGGGAAGATGATCCAAGGAAAATATTTCCTTTGAATTACCTCGTGGCTGGCTACGCCGCCGCGGTTCTCCGGGTATAGGATCTGAAAATTTAAAAGTTTCTTCGATTCTTCGCGGGACGCCGACATGGCGGCTCCTCCGCCATTATCCGAATTACGATCGTTGTCCCCGGGCAAACTTTCCGTTGCTCGCGGAATGAAAACACGTTGACGGGAATGAACGTTTAACGAGATCGTATTAACGCTCTTCGAAACGAAATCACTGATCCGAACGCAAAACGAAAAACTGGAGGAAAGTCATGTTTTTTAAATGACGGTCGTTCGCGGAAACATTTCCGAAAATAATCGCGGCGTGCGTTCACCTACAAAAGTCTGCTGGTTTTTTGCTGTTAAAAGGGCCACTTTGTTTGTTCATATTCAAACTCGGATGTTTGCATAGAGAACACCGTGAATCTACATTTTTACGATCTAAAATAATACAGATAGCGACAACGACACGAACAACGAAGAAAATTTGATCGTAAACCTGTATTAATAGTTGATCACATGGAGGGAGAAAGATGGCCCCGCCAATGCTCCGGGAGCACTGAAGCCACGCCCACTTATCAAACCCGCTTACTATACGAGGTCACATATCGGATAAGATAAGGAAAAACAATTCGAGAAAAATACGATTAAATTGAAACACTCGTGTTGTTTACAAAATGAGGTATAGACTACAATTCTACACGATAAAAAGCGTCGAATTTCAGAGCTATTGCAATTCCAAGAACCTACTTGGACACCTGAAGGTTTCACGGGCTAAGATGGCCCTATGGAGTTTAATCCTCAATGAAGGGCGGGAGCTCCGAAGCCACGCCCACCGGAGCTCGAGACACGCCCACTTATCATACTCACTTACTATACGAGGTAACATATCGGATAAGATAAGGAAAAACAATTTGAGAAAAATACGATTAAATTAAAACACTCGTGTTGTGTACAAAATTAGGTATAGACGACAATTCTACACAATTCTACACGATAAAAAGCGTCGAATTTCAGAGCCATTGCAATTCCAAGAACCTACTTGAACACCTGAAAGTTTCACGGGCTAAGATGGCCCTACGAGGTTTAATCCTCAATAAAGGGCGGGAGCTCCGAGGCCACGCCCACCGGAGCTCGAGACACGCCCACGTCGCACGAGACGGATAGGCGACAATTCGAGAAGAATAGCCGTATTTCGTTGAAATTGAAAGAACGAGACAAAATAAGCTAAAATCGAGGCAGGGCAAAGAAAAACTGTGTCGCACACGACACGGGGAACGCGTCGTCGAATAACGCGAGTGAGCCGTTGTCCGTTGAAACGCATAAAGAGGTTAAAAACCACAGCGCAGTGTTATTGGAGCATTCGATTGCCTCGATCGACTGATTTCTGCAGGGGGGCAAGCGAATTCCCAGAGTGATCTCGCAGCGAGAACGGACCGTAGAATGGACCGGGATTCGTTAGGTCGTTCGAGCGCATCCTTTATCCACTCCTCCCCCGCCCCCCTCCTGGAAATCGGAGAGCGACGACGTCGAACGCAGAAACAAGGAGCGTTGGGAACTCGGGGGAACAGGGGAACGGGGGATCCCCGCAACAATGGAACATTTTATCGAAAAAAAGAAACCCGAGAGAAAGAGCGCCGCGGGGC
>CM052139.1:2302461-2367374 GCA_028454255.1 Halictus ligatus | reverse complement strand
CGTGTTCGCGTAATTCGCGTTGTGGTATTCGGAGATGAATTCCGAGGATGATAGTGAGTTCAAGAGCAACGAAGCCACGCCCACCCCGGGGGAGGACGGGTGTATGCGAGGTTAGAGGCGGAGCGAACTAAATAGCTTCGAGACTTTCTTGCAATTGACGTCTTAACGAACTTAAACGGAAAATATTAATGTAAATTCAGCGGAGAGACTTAAAGTTAAATTTTTTTAAAAACCTGAGTATCACGTGAATTGCCCCGTGGGGCACAGTCCAGGCTCCGCCTGAGGCGTGGGCATCAAAGCCACGCCCACTCAGGACACCGTAAACGAGAAACGCAAAGCAACCTAGCCTTCGAGATTCCGTTGATTTGACTTCAGTCAGACCTCAAAAGGTTGTCTTTAGAGACAATTCACGACATTCTGAAGATAGCTCGTTGCCCTAATCAGAGCACAAGCAAATTCTAACTGCAAAATATAATTATTCCAGTAAAACAGATTCAACAGCGAAATTCATTTAACTCCCAAGTTAAATTTATGAAGAATACAAAGCTTTACGCCAGACTGTAACATAAAGTGCCCTATGGGGCAGTGTCCTAGCTCCGCCGGAAGCGAGAGCGAAAAAGCCACGCCCACTCGCGGTCTCCGACACGAAAAGAGTAATCCTCCTCCGTCGAGCTAATGCAATAGGCCCTTTCGTTTCATCGACGTTATTCGAAGCGTTGCTCCTTGGGGCAAATGATGCTCGTTGGGGCAGAAAGAGAGAGAGAGAGAGAGAGAGAGAGAGAGAGAGAGAGAGAGAGAGAGGGAGCGTTCCCGTGTCATCAGACCACCAGACTCGATCCTTCCAGTATTTACCAGGACGTCATCCTGTGATCAGGCGAGCGTGATCAGGGATCAATCCAGCCGCGTAAGAAAGGACCAATTATACGAAGGTTAACAAGCCTAATGGAAGGAACGAGGGGATCGGGTAAACGAGACACGGTCGGATAGAAGGCGGAAATAATTGGACTATCATTTGTAGCTTCAATTGTCCCGCTCGTCTATGGAATTAATCGGACCGACACACCGGAGCAGCAACGGGGGGCGGAGGGGGAGGGGGGAAAAACAAACAAAAAAGAAAATCGAATCGAGAGCGAATCGACCGCGAAAAGAGACAGAGAGAGAGAGAGAGAGAGAGGATTTTTATCGACGGTCGAATTTACTGCACCGGAGGCTGCACCGGTGGTGGTGCGTGCACGGGGATGCAAATTTCTGCGGGCTCTCGGCCCTTAGTGTTTTATCGAATCAATCTTTGGGCGATTAGGCGGACAACGATTTTTAACGGGTCGTCGCACATTAGCCTTTTGTGTCGCTTTCTCCCTCTCTCTCTCTCTCTCTCTCTCTCTCTCTCTCTCTCTCTCTGCCCCAACGAGCATCATTTGCCCCAAGGAGCAACGCTTCGAATAACGTCGATGAAACGAAAGAGCCTATTGCATTAGCTCGACGGAGGAGGATTATTCTTTTCGTGTCGGAGACCGCACGTGGGCGTGGCTTTTTCGCTCTGGCTTCCGGCGGAGCTAGGACACTGCCCCATAGGGCACTTTATGTTACAGTCTGGCGTAAAGCTTTGTATTCTTCACAAAATTTAACTTGGGAGTTAAATGAATTTCGGTGTTGAATCTTTTTTACTGGAATAATTATATTTTGCAGTTAGAATTTGCTTGTGCTCTGATTAGGGCAACGAGCTATCTTCAGAATGTCGTGAATTGTCTCTAAAGACAACCTTTTGAGGTCTGACTGAAGTCAAATCAACAGTTGCTTTGCGTTTCTGGTATACGGTGTCCTAACTGGGCGTGGCTTTGATGACCACGCCTCAGGCGGAGCCTGGACTGTGCCCCACGGAGCAATTCACGTGATACTCAGGCTTTTTAAAAAATTTAACTTTAAGTCTCTACGCTGAATTTACATTAATATTTCCCGTTTAAGTTCGTTAAGACGTCAATTGCAAGAAAGTCTCGAAGCTATTTAGTTTGCTCCGCCTCTAACCTCGCATACAGCCGTTCTCCCCGGGGTGGGCGTGGCTTCGTTGCTCTTGAACTCTACCATCCCTCGGAATTCATCTCCGAATACCACAACGCGAATTACGCGAACACGAATTTTTCTTTCCTCGTTACAATAATCGAATTCTCCCTTCCACTTAGCTTCCAATTAAGCCAACGAGGTCTTGAAGTATTACACGGTCTGGAGAAAACTGAAAACGGGAGGATCACAAAGTTGAACCGACCGAGGAGAAAGCGTCCGAATTAAAAGAAATTTCTCACGCGAATACCATTTAATTTCGCTCGAGTCTTCGATAACACCTCGCCGGGGAAATTGCGCGCGAAGCGTTGAAGATGTTCGCGCGGATGTCCAATTGAATATTCATTCCCCTGTAAAAGGGGAACGGCGCCATTAACGTGCGTGTAAAATGTAAAGCGTTCCGAAAAAAGTTCGCGGCTTATTTCGAGCTCCGAAAATAGTCGGCGGCCGCACGGAATGGAAATAAGAGCCGCGGATCTCTGCGCGAAATAAAAATGCATCGACTGCGAGAAACAGAAATGTGTTTCTCGTACGTACATGTTTTTTTTACGCTTTTATTATTTTCCATCGGGCCAGCTCGTTTTCGCCGCGAATGCATAAAATATTTCTCGCAATAAGAATCCGCGTCGCCGATGCAAAACGAACACGAGGCAAGATGGCGCATAAGAAGAGCGTAGGGAGAAGGTGGGGAAACTCGGGAAAATGGAGACCGGCTCGCCGGAACACGAGTGGCACGGACTGAGAATGAAAATGTGACCAAAGAAGAATTTACCGGGGGCCGAGAATTTTTTAACTCTGAGATATTGCGCGCCATATTGGTCGCCGGCGGATGTTAAATGAACAAACCATCTCCCTGCACTGGCGCCAGGACAAAACAGGAAGAAACGTTGCGAGAATGCTCGACCAGAAAATTAAAATAAAAGCACCGGAAGTTCATGCAAATTCAAGAGGTATTTCACTTCTTGATTCTGTGAATCACGGTCACCCCATGGATAAGCACGTTCCACGAGCAAAACCGGAATTCAGTTTACATTTGTTTATCAGAGCCACGGGGAATTCGGGTTTACAGTTGATTCTAGTCGTAAAATCCGAATTTTGATGGGTTCGTTGAGTTCATTCTGCGCAGCAGTTGTAGCGAGAGGAAAGTCATGTTGAACGAAATTTTGCCTAAACACCTTTAGACAAATTATATCTACCCGAGTGAATTAAGTTTTGCCTAAAAATCATTCGACGGTTTATTCGTATAAATACTGAAAAATAGAACAGACCAACTGTTTTATAATTGTAAGTATAACGGGAACACAACTTTGGAAGTACTCCACGCTGTTTCTTCGTTTATCGAATATTTTCAATCATACTGTTCAGGGTCGAGTGAGGTCGGAGCGCAGAAGAAACAGAAATCCCGTGTTCCTTTTTGTCCCATGTTTAATCTCGGTTTACGGAAATCACAGGAGTATCGAACCTCGAAATTGTGCTTCGATCTTTTGTTTTTCGTTCGTCGATTTCTCTCTCTCTCTCTCTCTCTCTCTCTCTCTCTCTCTCGCGCGTTGAAAACCGTCTCCCGGTGTCATTCGCTTCTCCGGAAATTCGGGTAGCGCCGGTCAGGCAATTCATGATATGTGTCGTTTTCCTTTTCCCGTCATTTGTTTTTTTTTCTTCGCTTGTTTGTTTCAGCGTGGCTTATTGCTTAACGTACCGCTACGATTTACGACCTAGATCCCTTAACTCTATTTACACGTTGATGCTGCTCGCGAGCGATCGATATCAAATACTTCACCGGATGTGCAAGCTTCGATGGTCCGTGATATCATCGAGGAAGCGAAACGTCGACTCCGGTCGATAGTCGCCGAAGGAAACACACCGGAAATCGAACAATCACGTCGAACAACAAATTTCAACGTTCCCGACAGACGGTGGACCCTTATTCACGGCTGGCCGACTCGCGAAACGAAATAGAACGCTTCTCTAAATTAATTAACGTTTCCACTTTATTCTTCAGCGCGAAGAACATGTTACCAGACCCGACAAACTTCTCTTGAAAAATATTTTGTAATAAAGATCCACGGTCCAGTTTGCGATCGCGACAATCAAAGTACGATACAATTTATAAAATCATTGGTGTTCGATGTTCTCGACGGAATCGAATTTTGACTTCCATTACGGTTAAACAATTGAACATTCAGCCAATACGATTAAATGACTGTGATACAGGTATAATTGATCGGTTTCGTACAGTGAATTCTCGATATATGTCAGCGTCGTGTTACGTTTACACTCCTCGAGGTCTTTCAAGTATATACCCCGTAGTGGGGATAATTCCGTGACGTTTATCCTCCAGGCCCAGGCGACATATATAGAGAAATACACTGTACGTGGAATTCATCGAGATTTGTAAATTGTTTAAATTACAAGTTTGCTTCCCTCCCTCAGTTTCTCCTGCTTTCATCGACGAGCAATTAACGCGGCGATGTTTAAGCAACTTTCAATGATAGTCTTGATTGAAACGCAACATCGGCCGAAGTCACCGTGGAAAACGCGACACGTTTCGCTCGCGATTGTTAAAAGATCAAACGAAAACCACTCTTTCCCTCCCCCTACCCCCTAGCCCCATCCCTCCTTGTCGCAGCCGAATTTCTGCGACGTTCGACGAACCGGCGGAACCCCGTTGAACCGTAGATATGAAAGCTGATTGATTCGTTTCGTCTTCGTTTCTCGGATTGTCGGGAAATTGTCTGCGATATTGGTTCCAGCGAAAGTAAATCGATTGTTCGGTAAAATTTTATGCCGGCCACGGTTCCGCCGCCGCCGCCACCGCGACCCGGTAACGAGAAAATTATAGACTGCGGATATTTATGCGAAACGAGGAGCCGATCGGAAACCCGATTTCTCCTCGAATGATTTTAATAAACGTCGGTAATCTTCGCTCTTCGCTCTTGCCCGTGAAACATTGTTTTCATCGATTTTCGCGAAACTGTAGCGAAGAGAAATTTCGTTCTTCGTTCGACGATTCTCATAAACCGAAACGAATACGCTACCGTGCTCTTCTCGTGCATAAAATCAAAATTGTTCTCATCGATTTATGAGGAGCCGAATGGGAGCTTCGTTGTTCCTTTATAATAATTTCTAATGAATGATATTTTTAATTCGCTTGACCCTCCGAAAAGGAAAAAGGAAAATTGTTTTCGAGAAGCAGAGGTCAAGTGCAAGTCTCATTATTTTTTACATAATTTTAGTAAGCTTTAACGAACACACCGCTGGTTGAAAAATCTTTTCAATTCTCGTGCAGTGTTCGGAGCATTTAATGGTAACATATTCTTGCGGGAATATATAAATTAATGTAACATCGAAAATGTGTAAGTGTGTCTCGAGAATATTATACTTCCTCGAGAAGGGTGATTCCTGAAGGTATTTGAAGTAACTTTTTCCTTTGCGAAAACATTCTCCGCGGCTTCGTTAAGGAGTTATTCGCGAAAAACGCGGACCAATCACCGCGCGTCTACAGCAAACGGCGCGGCGGCTCGGCCAATGCCGACGCTACGCTCAGCGGAACCGTCTGCCATAACCACGCGGTGATTGGTCCGTGTTTTTCCTTAATAACTGCTGAACAAAGCCGCGGAGAACATTTTCGCAAAGGAAAAAGTTACTTGAAATCACCTCAGGAATCACCCTTGAAGGAGGTACAAGATTTTCGGGACACCCTGTATACACATGTCCAAATTTAATTCTCCAACGAGTTCAGATTTTGTGAACGGCGCACGGTGGGTAATTTGGACAAAATCGGATTCAAAATCGAGGAACTTTCGATAGAGATGAAGTAGAGCGATGAAAATTGTTTTAAATTAAAGCTCAAACCTTGTAGAATGTGGGAAAAATAGGGAGATTGTGGTACGAACGTTTTTTAACCTTTAGAAAATTCGTTAAACGTGCAGAAGTTCAAGAAAATTTTGATTTCTCCAATACCTTGAAAATTTGTCTACGACCTGAGGATTTTGCTAGAAATAGATTTTTGTGACAAACACTAATGAAATCATTTTTTCGTTGAAATGATTGGATGGTAATAATCTCCCTATTTTTCCCATATTCTACAAAGTTTTAGCTTTAATTTAAAAAAATTTCATCGCTCTACCTCATTTCTATCGAAAGTTCTGTGATTTTGAATCCGATTTCGTCCAAATTGCCCAGTGTGCGGCGTGCGAAAGTTTATTTGTAGCGATAATCGTCAATAACCATTTCGAAACGTGAAAGCCATAAAATCCGCAGTCTAACGGCATGTAGATGGTCGACAAGAAGGTACCGTATGGAAAATGGATTCGAAACCCGTGTTTCGCCCGCGTCTAATCGGAAAATAAGTAACTCGGCGAGCGTTTTACTTGCGTCTCAGTAAAATATTTGATATCCCGTCGTTTGCACGTCGACGATACTCGGGCCCCGTCGCGTCGTCTCCCAGACGAAACGGTGGAGGTTGTGTGTACACGATAAACAAAGTGTATGTACATATGTCATTCGTATCTTTTGATCACAGAAGTATTGTTTCCAGAAGTCGGTCGCGCCTTTTCTCGCGGATCCGACTCGGAGCTGGTGGTTTATTTCGATCGATTATATCTTTCATTAAAACCTATCGTCGGCCCGCGAACGCGACGACAACACCGCTGCAGATTCTGCTCACCCCCGTTCTCCCCCCTCGCGATACTCGTTCCAGCTTTAATTAATTAAATTTTCTCGACGCTGGAAGTTTTGAGCGTTCCGCCGTAACGAAGAGTGATCTGACATTTGGTTAAAATAAATAATCATCTGATCGACGAAAATGCTTCGAACTTTTTCGCTTGAACGCTTCGTCTCCCGGAAGTTCGCGTCAGAACTCTCAACTGATATTTAGTATTCCCGATTCTCCTGTTATACCGAGAACAAGCCCAGAAATATTCTTCTCACCTTTTAATCAAGGGGGTCGATTTTTAAAAATATCCACTTTGTTTTTTTTAGAAAATTGAGAATATTCTATCGACCACAGGGCAACGGACCCAACTACGGTGCCTATATTAATCATACTTATTTTTACACATATATTAAAAATAAGTGTAATTGATATAGGCACAGTAATTGGTAACCCCATAGTAATTGTGTCCCTTACCCTACTGTGTGCAGTGTTCCTTCCAAGTGAATTTTTGAATTTTCCACGTGTCCTTAAAAATTGTTGCGTTTGTGGAAGTGACTCCTTGTTTAACAACTTTCCAGGCGTGCATGACAGGACTAAATAATTAAATCATTGCAATTTTAAAATATCCGCCGATAAATGCGAAGTGCCGCTGCAAAACGGAACTACTAATTCTGTTCTTTATTTTATTGCTTCACGTGGTTGCTCACCGCGTGAACAATTTAAAAAGATATAGAATTAGTAGTTCCGTTTCGCAAAAAAATTGCACACCGTCCAGCTGTGCAGCGTCGATCGTATTTGCATACATGCATCACGATCCGGATGCACATAAATTGCAAACCGGTAATTCATAAATGAAACACGTTTCTTGCAATCTTTATTACGCGTGCACTATGCTCCGTACGATCTCGCGTGCGATCAATAGTTATACCAAAAAAGAAAAACATCCGATTTCATTGCTCGAGCCTGATGCAGTGAATCCGCAAGAAGAAAAACAGCAATAAATCGTCCCGTTGTTTGGGGGAATGTTGAAAGTTCCCGGGTAACACGTTCCCCGCGGGAACGTCATCGTAAAAAGACAGTTACAAAATGGAACTCGTTACGAAAGTTTTTCGAAATCGCGGCCGGGATGAGAATGAATTTTTAATGCGCGCTAAAGCACAACGGGATCTAGTGCTCTAACGTCGCGGGCCGCTATTTAATCTCACTTTCTTGCTTGCCGGTCAAACTTTCCGTGTTCTCTCTCTCTCTTTCTCTCTACCACCGTCTTAATTCGCAATATTTCTTTTATTTCGCAGAGACAGGAATGGGCAGAAAAAAAGTTTAATTTATCACCACGGACGTTTACTCAATCTTCTAGTTTGATCTTGCTTCTCCAGTTTCTTCCCCCTCTTTCTCTCTCTCGTTTTCTCTGTTAATCTTCTTCTTTTCCTCTCTCTCTCTCTCTCTTTCTCTCGCTTTCTCTGGAACGAGTAGCGCCACAAAAAGGAACGCTGAAGCGATGCCTCAATTAGGGAAAAGTTGAACATGTTCTCTCGATGTTTCAATTTTCTGTGGAACTTATCTTCCTTCGAGTTTGCTTCACGGAGACCGGACAAAATTCTACAATTTTGTTAATGTTTCTGATATTAATTCATAAAATTCAACGGTCGAGAGGAGAACGTTAATCCTCCGTACGCTGTGCCGGAGTCATTGGTCGAAATGTACAATTTTATTCCGATATAAGACGACGCTTTCGTCTTCTCTTCTTCGTCATCCGAAATACGGCGAAAGCCGGTCCGGAGACGTCGCCTTATATCAATTATGGGCACGTACGTAACGCTTCCCCCACCAAGCGTCTCTTTCGTGCATCGCGCACCTTCGCTGCGCGGCTTATGCTGTCTATCCACATATCAACGAGGCGCCGCTGCGCAACGGAGATGCGCGCCGCACGAAAGAAACTTGGGGTGGGGGAAATGGGCAGGTGAGGGGCCCCTACCGTGCCCAGCGTTGCCTTATATAGAAAAGAAAACTCCAGCGAAACATCATCGTGGGTCAGAAATGACTCCGGGCATAGAACTCGCAGGAGGAGGTTCAAGTTCACGCGAGTATCTTTCAAAGTAAGAAAACACAACGGACCCTTACAAGACAAGAGAGTGTGCTACCGCCGATGCGTCTTCGAATCAGTATAATTGAGTTTGTGGGTCCACGAGAGGCTTATCTCGGAGCGAGTTTGCTCGCCGTTGGTAAACCGTTTAATTTACGACGTCCGTGGTCTCGGCGATGTCCCTGTAGAGTATCGGGCCGCCATTTTCGTCGCATGATTTCGCTTTCGCGGATGTCGGCCACCAGAGAAAGCTCTCCGCGCCTCTCCGTTTTCGGTTGCGGATTCAGCCCGGTGGCGTCGTCTTTTAAATAAATCAGTACCGTTCTCGCGGGACACCGTCGACGAACGGGGAAACAAGGGAGGGGGTGCGACGGGGGTTGCAGGCGGTTCGAGAAGGATAGCCCGGAAGAGAGCTCCCGAAGTGGAGATTGGAGACACACTTTCGCCACGTCTCGGCGAACTTCCGGTAATACCGCGCGGGCCTCGAGAGCTGGTGGTTGTGTTCAGGTGGCCCGTGGAACCCGATAAAAAGGAACTAAAACCCGAGACCCCGGGAAACGGGTCCCGATTGAAGGAACCGGGATTTACGTCGTGATCGGGACGGGCTGATTTAATTTTGTAACAGGCACTGACTGCGTCCCCGTCGAGAAGAAGAGCGAGGGAGTGGGGGCAATGACGCTTATGCGATGCCATGTAACCTTGTATGTACGTGCGTAGATGGAGAAGATCAGTTAGGTCGACTTTTCTCGCATCTGTCACTCCTGCTTGGTTAATTAAAACTGTGGGGGTAGTTGTTGTTGTTGAGGGTGAGGTGTTTTGAGTAACAGAGAATTTGGACAACTTGTTGATAACTCGTGGTTTAATTGTAACGACTGTACAAAGATGTAACTTGAACGAGGACTTGCTGAAGACTGGTTGAATACAAACTGAATGGGTTTTTGAAGGGATGCGAACTTGGTGGTGGAGGTGGTAAATAGCAGTGGGAGAAATTGGGGGTGAGTGTTTAGAAAATGTCCAGACGCTGTCTTAAATTATTGTTTTCTCGTGCCTTGCGTTGCGTCTCAACATAACTGTTGAACCGATTCTCAAAAAAGGATTTAAAAAATCTGTTTTCTTTCTTGTTGGAAGAGTATTCTGAATTTAATCCGATTCAAGTACACAGAGATATAACTACACCCGCGGAATTTCACGCAAAATAAAAATAATCTGTATTATTAACTCTTTGGTAGTTTTATTCACCCTTGGCACTCGAATGGTGACTGTAAGGCACCGCTAAAAATTGCCATATCGTTATTCAAAATATCTTCTACATTATTAGATTCGTTTGTATTTGTAAATTGCTACACATTTCGGTATTGTACGAGTAAGTTCCACCATTTTCGTCAGTATAACATGAAACAAAATATATAGAAGAGCAATATTGTAGGTCGGAAGAAATGTTTCGTTTTGGAGTTAATATAGCTTCGAGTGCAAAGGGTTAAGTTATTATTAAATCTTTCTACCGTTCAAAACTGCATTCACTTTTGTCATAAGCGCATGAAACCCGCAGTCCGGGCTGCTAAAGAGAATTTGCGATTATTCAAACTCGAGGAACATGTTCGAGAGCGTTCCCAAGATGGCGGAAAGAACGGGGCCGGTGGCACGGAAGCTGTGTGTTGATCAATTAATAATGAACGCCTTAATCTTGGTTCGGATGCGCATGCAACGAACGAAGGGAAATTAATTCGGTCATAGAGAAGAGAGAGAGGGAGGAAACGATGCGATTACTTTTAATCAGTTTCCCTAAATCCTTCCGGTATGGTTCGGTAGTCGATGAAACCCGCGCGATACGTTTTATGCAAATATTTCTCGGTCGATGCACGCGAGCCCTGTAAATCCTTTTCTCGGACAAGCCTCCCCCTGTTTTCAGGGGAGGGACTTTGAACCTCGAGGAAACGTTTCTTGCGATCGCTTCACGCTGGGGAATTTCCCGGCGAGACATCGCTCGCATTTTAAACGAACGATTACGCTCTCGCAGTGCTTGTCCGCATGAAGTGTTCCCGGCTCGAAGGGGCTCGAACCTTCGATTCGATTATTTTCCGATAGCACGCGCTTCCGAGAGGACAGAATTCATTCGAGGCGGTCGCTCCTCCGCTTTATTATTATTATTTTACTGGAAACTGACGGAGCAGACCGAGGCGTCTTTATACAGAATTCTCCGATTCGGTTGAAAGACACAGGACAGTGGTTTCGCACATTTTTCTTAATTCAAACTCGAGAGAAAAAGAGAGAGATCTCACTCGGAGAGATTAACGTTATTATTATTTTACGACAAAAATAAAAATATAGTAAACTATATTTAACTAGTATAGTTATATACAGTACACTATATATAACTATATAGTAAACTATATATAACTATATAGTAAACTATATATAACTATATAGTAAACTATATATAACTATATAGTAAACTATATAAATTATATAGTAAACTATATATAACTACATAGTAAACTATATAACTTATACAGTAAACTATATATAACTAGACTATATTTTTTACAGCAAAAATATAGATAATAGATTGCAGATTTTTATTAAAATTCCGTTTTGATTAAAATCTTATTTTCTGTTGTTAAGAATATTAAAACGGTGACCGAGGATTATTGATTAAGAAGTTTTCTGTACCCGTTGCAGGGAACAGTCTGAAATAAAATAATTTTAATAAATTGGAGACGGTATGTCAATATTATATTTTTTCTGCTCGACAATAATTTGCCCAGTTCGAAACATTTCGAAATTGTATTCCTTTCTCTGAGGTTCTCTCTTTATGCTAAAGGTCGATCCTCTTCGTTACGTCGTAGTACAGTGAATAACCAAATGTGAGAACTTCAATGAAACAATTCTGTAATTTCAGACAATACTGTAATTCGAATCGTTAATACCAACTCTCCTGAATTGAATTCGATCCGTTAAACCAGCTCCGAGACGAATCTGGGAGAAGTATAGCGCGGCCAACTCACCATAAGGAGAATGTCCGCGCCGCCATTTTCAACCTGCGGATGTTTACTCGTAGTTCAATTAAACATAACAAAATACATACAAAAATAAATCGATTGAAATCTGCCGAACACAATGAATACTCTCCCCCACATTTTCACGAAACGTTCAATCAAAATGTGTACAAAATTTGTGTACACAAAATCTAATCGAAAAGAAAACAGTAATCAACAAATAAAACGAGATGCAACGAGCGAATATTTTCTCGATCTCCTACCTGATTAGTAGACCGCAGATGTTCGCGCGTGCAAACGTTTCTTTAAAACCTAGAACAATGAAATTAATTAATCATCCAGTAAACATCCAACGGTTCATCGGCCGGAAGCGTCGCTTTCGTGTCCGGAGAAGCGTGTGTGAAAAACGTTTTATTGTGACAGGACCGAGTATCGTCACGTCTTTTTTACGACCATACTCGCGGCCATGATATGTTAATTCTGCTTTTACCGACTAACGGGAGCCCACGAAAGAGTAAAAAAACGAGACGAGGTTCGCGGCCCACCTGGTCATCACCACCTTCTGGCTCGGCTTCGCGCTCCAGTTAATGTCTTCGGTTTCGTTCGCTCCATCCGACACCATTTTGCGGTACGTGCCTCGAAGGCACCGCGTCAATTTCCTCTACCCGACCGTACACGCCAAGCCCGACCCGACCCGACCCGACCCGACCCGACCCGACCCGGCTCGTCCCTCTCTCGATTCGATTCCGCGAGTTTGTCCGCGGCCAAAGGAATCGTCGATTCGATTATCCGATCGGTATCGAACTACCGACGTGTTGTTATCCGAATTAACTATCAATGCTTCCTTTAGCGCGTCGAACGTCGAATATCGGCGCCAAAAATTCCCCCAAAGTCGACATAAATTAATTAACACTTCGAGCGCCATTTCAGCGCCGAAGAAACACCCGCATAGCAAGAATACATTAATTAACATTCTGTAAGTGCCATTTCAGCGGCCTCTAAAATCTCTAAAAATGAGAATAAATTAATTAACATTTCGAGAGTGCCATTTCCGCGGCCCCCAAAATCCCCAGAATATCGGAATAAATGAATTAATATTTCGAGAGTGCCATTTCCGCGGCCCCCAAAATCCCCAGAATGTCGGAATAAATTAATTAATATTTCGAGAGTGCCATTTCCGCGGCCCCCAAAATCCCCAGAATATCGGAATAAATTAATTAACATTTCGAGAGTGCCATTTCCGCGGCCCCCAAAATCCCCAGAATGTCGGAATAAATTAATTAATATTTCGAGAGTGCCATTTCCGCGGCCCCCAAAATCCCCAGAATATCGGAATAAATTAATTAATATTTCGAGAGTGCCATTTCCGCGGCCCCCAAAATCCCCAGAATGTCGGAATAAATGAATTAATATTTCGAGAGTGCCATTTCCGCGGCCCCCAAAATCCCCAAATATCGAATAAATTAATTAACATTCTGAGAGTGACATTTCAACTGTCTCCAAAATCCCTAAAAAATCAGAATAAATGAATTATCATTTTGGGAGTGCCATTTCCGCGGCCCCCAAAATCCCCAGAATATCAGAATAAATTAATTAATATTTCGAGAGTGCCATTTCCGCGGCCCCCAAAATCCCCAGAATATCGGAATAAATTAATTAACATTTCGAGAGTGCCATTTCCGCGGCCCCCAAAATCCCCAGAATATCGGAATAAATTAATTAACATTCTGAGAGTGACATTTCAACTGTCTCCAAAATCCCTAAAAAATCAGAATAAATGAATTATCATTTCGGGAGTGCCATTTCCGCGGCCCCCAAAATCCCCAGAATATCAGAATAAATTAATTAATATTTCGAGAGTGCCATTTCCGCGGCCCCCAAAATCCCCAGAATATCAGAATAAATTAATTAATATTTCGAGAGTGCCATTTCCGCGGCCCCCAAAATCCCCAGAATATCGGAATAAATTAATTAACATTCTGAGAGTGACATTTCAACTCTCTCCAAAATCCCTAAAAAATCAGAATAAATGAATTATCATTTCGGGAGTGCCATTTCCGCGGCCCCCAAAATCCCCAAAATATCCGAATAATTTAATTAACATTCTGCGAGAGCCAGCTCAGCGCCGAAAAAATCCCTACAAAGTTAGAATAAATTAATTACCATTTTGAGAGTGCCAGGAGTGTCAGCAGTCGCGGAAATTCCATAAATTTTAATTAATTCATTGAAAAGCGTTACTGGAGGTATCGTATTCTTTCGGGCATGTTGGCATTTCGCAAATCCCAACCAAATTCGCCGCACTGAATAAAATAGCGGGCATAGCCGGACGTAAAAAAGTACTTGTCAGATATTTTTTCCAGCTTTGTGTCACACTCAAAGCGCATAAAAATCGTCCTGCGTCAATTGGGTATTGTCCCATGTCAGTTACGTAACGTACAGGCTGTTGGGGACATCACGAAACGTGTATAGCAATGTTTTACGTCACAGCTCTGAGGAAAATGATTTAACAAATGTATGGCACGTTCAATCGGACAGTCACCTTTCGAACGATCCGCCACATACAAAATGGCTACCATTTGGCGACCAATCGCGCTCTGATATGTCTACATTCATAGTAGTAATAGTAATTTTGGTGATTCTTGATATGTTTATATTCTTAGTAATTTTTGGCGATACTTGATATGTTTGTATTCATAGCAATTTTTGGTGATTCTTAAAATACATTCATATGATACATACTTATAACTTTACGCGTGTTTAAAATATACTTTTCGAAATATAGCTTTTTGAACACTACGAGTTCAGTCGTTCAGCCAATTGTACAATCCACGTTCAATAAAACCGGGCAAAAGTTAAACCGGAAAAGCTCGATAATATTAAACCTTCTTAATTCTCGAAGCCGTTAGACTTTATTTATCGATAACAAAGCGAGGATTGCCCGCGGCCAATCTTCCAGCCTAAAAATTTAAATTATCATTAATCTTCCCGATAAGAATATCATCTCATTAGGCACAGAATTCGTATTTCGAATAAGTATTTCGCAAAACACTGTCGGAGCAATAAAAATCGGAACAACAAAGCGTGCCGGCTAGGATACTTCGGCCGAAAGGATTGGATGCGTGGAAATGGAGTGTGAAAATGGGCCGTAACTTGTTTAAACGGCTCAAACGAGTTCAGCGTTATTGTGTTTTACGATTTAGATTAAAATTTTCGTTTAACTCCGGCGAGAAAACTGTTTTCTCCGAGGTGGAACGCGCGAAAGGGAAGAACGAGAGGGGGAGAGAGAAAATAGTTTCGGCGGATGCGGCTGCTTGCGAGCAGAATCTCCGCCATCGAGACTCCTTCAATGGAGGTCTCTAATCGCGTCCCGGTACGTCCATTGCCTCGGACTAATTCTTCGTAGTCGGGCTGTCGTAAAATTTTTCCTCGATCCCCGGCTCTTTTCGTCGGCGTTTGATCGTAATGTAATGAGAATCACGGGGGCCAAGTGAAACGTGCTCCCTCCGCGAAAACTTCCTCCCGGGCCCGAGGAGTTTCAACGACGCTTTCCGATCGATCCCGAGAGTGGGACAGAGAATCGATCGGATCGAACAACTTCCGACCGACAATATGGCCGCCGCGACGGCCATCCGGTCGCGGGAGGGTCGTTAAAAGTTTCAATAAGGGCATCCTCGATTCTAACAACCCGGTATGCATGCCCCTTTTTATTCGACGTGTTCGCACGACATACTTTCCGCTCGATTTTTCGACGGAGCAGCGCGTCCGCCATTTTCAGAGCCCTCAGACCGGATGCTTTAGCGAATAGTATTATTTCTGCTCGATGCCGCCGTCCACCGTTATTGAATTTCGATTTCGCATAAGGATCTAGCAAGAACGCGATTGCGTTGAATTATGCAAACGGCGGACGACATGACACGCGGACGCCATCTTGCGCTCGCTCGGATCACCAGATTTCGAGATTTCTTCTGGGAGAAAGATTGAGAATCGATTTCTCGGTGGAACCAGCGCCGCAATTCGCTCTCGTTAATTCCATTAGATCGAAGCGGTGGGGGGGAAAAAAGTTTGCCGGTGCGGTGGAGGACTTCCGCAAGAGAACGGAAGTTCGCGGAAGAATGGCCGCCGCGACCGTCGGGGATATAATTTTGTTAATTAAATGTTCGAGCGCAGTTCTAACGTGATTACGATTTGTTGGAGGCAAAGGTAGTGCTATTTAATTACGACGTCTCCGTGGCGCCGGTGCGCGCACACGAGCCGAGAGCGTTCCCCCGGAGCTTCTAATTCGATTACGCGAACTCCAACTTTCGTCTTTGACTTTCAACCCTTCCAACGATTGCGCCAACGTGCGCATTCCGGGTTTTTTTTTATTAGAAATCGCAATTTTTAATCGGACCGGATCGCACGTCGAGCAAACCGGAAACCGGTGTTTATCGCCGCGGCTAATCTGCTCGAGAACGAGGACGAAATTGAAAAATAGTCTGCAATTATTTTCGGGTAACGTTTAGACATTTATATATGATTATACGTATAATAATTATTCCGATTATCGACTGTGCGCGAACAATTTTTGCAAAGTTCCTGTGCCGCTTACCGATACAGTGTATTTTCGCGAAATTATTAGATTCGCAGGGAACTGATTTCGACAACATGGTTCTCCGTTCGAGGCAAGTCCCAGGGGATTTATTTCGGTAAAATAAACCGGGCGGAACGCTGAGATTTTATATTCCGCTCTGATCAAATTTATACGAGTTTATGCGCCGTATCGGGAACGGCACACGCGAATTTTCTTATCGACCACGCGAAAAACAAGGGATGCGCTCGCCCCCATGCAAATCCGTCGGTATCACCGCGAAGAACAGAGGCTTCCGTGCTCCGTTTGCTTGCGGAATAATTTTCTTCGAATCGCTGCCGGTTTACACGCCAGAAAGATAGCACATCACGTATTTTTTTCTCGTTTCATACCATAAACCGAAGAAAATGAATATTTTAATATTGCAACAGTTTTGGACGCATCAATATGTATAATGCACCGAGTACTATCCACGACATTAACTTCAACAGAATTGTAGGAACGAAGACGTAAATGTTGTGGTCCGTAAACCGGACAAAATGATAGCACGCTTAAATGTTGACATATTAAAATATTCATTTTCTTCAGGGTATGCTGTCAAACGAGAAAAAGTACGCGATGTGCTACCTTTTTCTCGTTTCATACCATAAACCGAAGAAAATGAATATTTTAATGTTGCAACAGCTTTGGACGCATCAATATGTATAATGCACCGAGTACTATCCACGACATTAACTTCAACAGAATTGTAGGAACGAAGACGTAAATGTTGTGGTCCGTAAACCGGACAAAATGATAGCACGCTTAAATGTTGACATATTAAAATATTCATTTTCTTCAGGGTATGCTATCAAACGAGAAAAACTACGCGATGTGCTACCTTTCTGTCCCGAAGTGTATTCAGCGTGTGTGCTCGCAGAGTCGACGAACAGGCGGGATAAAAACGGGACGAAACGTTCGGCAATGGAGAACGATGACGTCGTAAACGTCTAAATGAAAATCGAACCGGTCCGGACGATTATTCTTCAAAAGTAGCCCGTTCGAAAGCGTAACGAGAAAATCTGCGGCCGCGGTGAAAAATTTTCGAGGGAAAAGTGCTTTTACAGAAATCGATGCTGCCGAAGTGTAACTTAGTTTCCGAAGTGACTCGGTTTTCTACTTTGCGAATTCTGTGCAAGAGTTTGTAAATCCGTTTGACAGTGTGCGACAAAAAGCAAACACGCACGAGTCCAAACGTCCGTATTGTAAGATAGCAGCCTGCGAATTCGGATATTTGTTAATTTGATCGGATTATTCGGGTTGATTGAACTGTTTCGCAAGAAGTTTTACATTTGCACTTTCAGCGGCGGGATCCTTCGGTTCGTAAATACCGAGCTCGAATCCTTGAAAGGATCTTTCCGGAATGGAGCGAACGGCAAATCCTTTCCCTCTTTTTTCAAGCCTGCCGAGAGATCTTCCGCAAACAAAATACTCGGCGATCGTAAACTTCCGAAAAAGCTTCGGGACAGCAGCTCGATGCTGCGAGGGTCTCGTAAAACTTCCTGCCCCGCTGAAAAACGTCCCAACGTTTTTTACCGCTTGTCCCATTGAAACTTTTCTATTGGCCGATACTTCCCAAAAGTCCCCGAACGACTTACGAGCCGGGGACATTAAGGCACGAACACTGCCTCGAAATTTCCCTATAAAAGTTACTCGAAAATGACACCGAAAATCAATCGAATTAATTCCAGCAGCGAATGAACAAAATCGTGTTACTTTCATTTCAAATATTCTGCCCTTAAAACTCTAAAATTCCTATTATTACAATATTAATAGAAATTATTTGGTTAAAAATGAGTGGAATCAATGTTGCCAATTTCGAGCAGCTTTTCGGAATAATTGCCTCATTTTTTTTTGCCGCGTTACGTGTCAACGGAGGCTCTCTTTTTCACCGCAGCGAATGAACCCGATTATTTGCCGTTCCGACCGTCAATATTGATCGTTGAAATGAATCGAACCTTCAGGATTTGCAGGGACGCGAGTGTTTTTGTTTTGCTTGACCGGTTTATGCGGCACAACTTGAGGATTCAGCGACATTGAGGGGACACGCTCATTTATCAGAACACAACGGCGCCGCCAGTCACTCGCGAACGACGCGGCGGAGAACTCGTTAAATAAATTACCTGAAAAGTACAAGTGTTAGGCGAGTCGGTGACCGACAGCTCGCGCGCAACTGCCTCGGACTGTCTTTGATCGTATCCGACTGAATAGGCGTATAAGATCATTTGATATTCTGTGTGTTTCACCGTTGTTGTTGTTGTAACCTACGAGCCAACGACACCTGTTAGCGACAGTGCCAACGTTGCCCCCGAACGCGGAACACCAGGTAATTAAACAAATCTTTGTCCGTATAATTTTCTTTCTTTCATATGCATTCTGAACGTTTCGACAATCGAACGTAAAAATAAAGAAGGCGATCGTACGAATCCTAGAAATACAGAGTTTTCTAGGTTTTCTAGTTTTCTATTCTTTGATCCACGCGGACATATATCTGGAACTTTTATCGGCTAGGCATTTGGGGCGTGTACAGGGTGTTCGACTAGAAAGGAGGGAAAAGTTAAGGGATGGCTCTCCATGACAACATGAGACGAAAATGGAGAATGGAAAAATTGGAATTTAGGCTTTATCTTTTGGTTATTAACGTTGAAATATCCGCCGGAACTACGGCAACCCGACAAACAGAGGTGCATGTTGCGCGGGTCGTAGACGCGCGAGTGTAGAGTAAACACTGTACCGGGCGAACCTCCATTTCGCTGTGACTTTCATGCAACTGGATCGAAAGAGATGAAGCAAAGTCCCCGTTTCGAGGAACAGACGTATTGCTCGAGCTATTTCGGATCGATATGCGTAAAGCGGGTTCGTTCGCGCGTGAAAAGCCGCCTGTTACGTATAAATTCCCGTCTCGTTTATCATTCCGAGCGATAACGGACCGTATTATGCCAAGCAATTTGTCTCGCATAACTATTTCACACGTTGCCTGCGGAGTGATTTGCAAAGAGAGTGAGAGAGAGAGAGAGAGAGAAAGTTGGCCGGCCGAGAGCGGCCGCTGGAAAACTGCCAAAAACGTGGGAACAGTTATCGCTGACAATGAGGGGTGGGTAGTAAATGTCAACACTTCCGCGGGCATAGCATTTAGGCGAGTGGCTCGATGTTTCAATTTTCTATTTTCCTGGCACACGGTTCGCCTAAAGTATTTTTCGCCCTCCTCTCTTTCTACCTCTCTCCCTCTCTCTCTCTCTCGCTCACCCTCTACCCTTTCTCTCTTCCCTGCTTTGTCCCTCGATTATTCGACTTTGTTTCTCGTTTTCCGAGCCATTGTGCCGTTTCCCGATCCAGCCGCAAAATACGTCATAAAAGAAGCGGAATTGAGTGATAAATGTTCTGTCCGCATAGCGGCGCGAAAATTCAACCAAACAGCATTATATTAAAGACACTGTCAAAGTGATACGCGCCAGTGTCTACGGCTACCGACCGGAACGGTCCCGCCATTTTCTTTCTAGCGGGATCTAAAAATTAGTACCACAGCACACCGAACAATTTCAAAAAATTATGACAGTTCATAAAGTCCTGCCACCGTTCAAAACTACGCAAATTGTCGAGAAAATAAGTAATTATATTATTAAGAATTTATGTTGTGAAAAATAAATATTCATTTTAACTTCCCTACGATAAATAAGAAATTCCATAAACCGCAAAATTGATTTTTATATACTTGATAAAGATCAACAACCGCTACTTTTTCTGCACCGACGCGTTCACGGCCGATGACGCCGCACGGCGTCGCAGAAAATGTCCGCTCAAAAATTTCGAATAAAACCATCGCAAAAATATGTAGCGAGCCTTGATTTATAGTCAATGTGCTGATAAAGAAAATTAGTGTGAGTTTTTGCAGTTAGATGTAGCGGTTTTTGCAGTTAAATGAAACGAATTTGTTGTCCGTCATCGAAGAAACATTCTCGCGGGACGGTTGCTGTCTTATCATCTCAGGAGGCCGAAGTCGTTTCTCGTACGCGGACAAACTAGGTATCGCATACTAATAGCCGATTAATGGAAAATCGATACGGAATTTTACTGTACCCGCAGCGACCCGATTAAATATAGACGCCGACGGTAATGGCCGCGAAAGTTTATTTTCGCGTCCGCCCGCCCCTCCCACCATTCATCTCGCCCTCGCCCATTGTCATGTAACTCCGAATGAATATTTGAAAATTCGAGAATACACCGCGACCGAAAATATTACGGCCTGGCGCGAATTATAGTAAACAGTCTCCCGAGGTCGTTCATTATTCAGACGCGGATACTTCGAAGGGCAAACGTCGTTTGTAGGTGAGCTTGCGGTATAGTGCGCGCTGATAAATGCAGCCTCGTTCTCTATTCACAAATCCATTGACACAAACTAATTTGATTTTTATAATATTTTCTGTTACCGAAAGGTACTATGATTAACAATTATTTATTTGTGAAATTTTTATCCTTTTTCAAAAATATTTTCTGTTACTGAAGTGTACTCTGATTTAGTCTCTAAACAATTATTTATTTGTGAAATTTTTATTCAATTTCAAAAGTATTTTCTGTAATTGAAGGGTACTGTGATTTAACCTCTAAACAATTATTTATTGGTGAAATTTTTATTCAATTTCAAAAGTATTTTCTGTAATTGAAGGGTACTGTGATTTAACCTCTAAACAATTATTTATTTGTGAAATTTTTATTCAGTTTAAAAAATATTCTCTCTTGCTGGAAGTGTACTATGATTTAACCAGCACACGCGGCATGTAGAATTTTATATTTCGTTGACAAATAGAATGAAATGTTTAAGATCGAAAGTAGAAACACTTCGGTTTTGAAATAGGGAATTGTTTTATTGTGCTCCGTGCTGTTCAAACACTTGATGTCACTGTGAGCGACAAATAACATTTTTCAATCAAGAGAAAAGTTAAAATTGCGTTCCATTTTAATTAAAAACGCATCAATGCGGAAATTAAACGAAACGCTAACGGGAGCAGCGTGTTCGGCGTTTTTGTAGAAATAATGAAAAACTTTTCATTCGGAACCACGCGTGACTATTTCGCGGGTATTGTTACATTACGATTTTGCAGATATTTTATACTGATTTCTGATTATGCAAACCTCGTTCTAGGATACGCTGCTTTGGCGAGAGAAAATTCGTGGAATATTTCTTTGCCCCACTTGTCCGTTTCTTTCCACGTTCCAATCAGTTCTGTTGGATATTCTTTTTTCTACTTTCTCGTTTTTGCAATCGAATCTACGGTTTAATTTTATTTACTTAACCTGGATGGCAATCCAGTCCGCTGCGTGATCATCAGCCCGGTGTAACTTGTATTTCTTAATCATTCTCTACTTAAATTCATTTTCGTGTTCTTCAATATTAGGAAATTTATCACTTGCAAACGTTAGAACATGTTCTAGTATTTATTTTTAAAAATGTACTTCTCTGAAACGGGTGATTCCTCGCGTCATTTCAAGTATTTTTTTCCTTTACGAAAATGTTCTCCATGGCCTCCGTTCAGCAGTTATTAACGAGAAACACGGACCAATCGCCGCGCGGCTACAGCGCACGGATTCCGGCTCGGCCAATGACAACGCCGCACTCAGCGGGACTCAGCCGGAGCCGTGCTCCGATTGGTCCATGTTTTTCGCTAATAACTCCCGAACGAAGCCACGGAGAACATTTTCGCAAAGGAAAAAATTACTTCAATAAACCTAAGGAATCTCTCCTTTCAAGGAACTATATTAAATCATATGCGGCGAGGTTTTCTTGAAAAAGTTCGAAACCTAAATTACTTAAAGGCTTCCGGTTTCGATAAATAAATCGTTTGGCCTACACCACAGCACAGTATTCGAAATCAAAGGAAATCCTTCGACTGCCGGTGGGAAATGGCATAATCGGGACTCGGCGAGCACGGGATTACGCGAACATAAAGCGCACGGGGGTTCCAAGATGGCGGCTGGACCGAGGAAAACAGGAATAAAAACCAAGCGGCGTGCACAAACTCGGAGAGCTAACTGGCACGGGAAAAGGGGGTTCGAGATCAAAAGTGACGGTTTTATTGCAGCGCGGAGGAAAAACGGCGGATACCGATACATCGATCGATCGAACGGTAAACAAAAAGCAGGCTCCGCGGTACCGGGGATGTGGAGGAGGAACGCGAGGAGGAAAGACACGCGAAGGAAAGCTTAAATGGGGAGACCGAACATCAAACAGTGAAGTATGAAAGATTAGAGCGTTCGGCAAAGTCGACTGCGCGGAGGAAAATGTTTGAGAAGCGTGCAGAGGAAAATACGAGATTTTCCACTTCTCTTTCATTAAGGGAAATTAATCGGTATCAAAGGCCGCGCCGATTCCGCTCCCGTTTCGCCGTGCTTGCGACCGTTCAGAGCTTTATTTGCCATGTCCTTTGAGACACATTAGGCTCGTTGATGCCATTAACCCTTAGCACTCGAACGGCGACCGTAAGGCGCCACTAAAAATTGCTGTATCGTTATTCAAAATGTCTTCTGCACTATTAAATTTGTTTGCATTCCATGAATTACTAAACATTTCAGTACTCTACGAGTAAATTGCACTATGTATATCATTAAAAATATATATAGAAGGGAAATATTTTAGGTCGGGAGAAATGTTTCGTTTTAGAGTTAAAATGGCTTCGAGTGCATAGGGTTAAAAACTTACACAAATATAGTAAATCGACTAACCAATTGATAAACTACTAACAAGATCCTTTACGCACTTGTTGGCAAAATAACAATTCTAACTAGACTAGAAAAATAGAATTTTCCATAAAAGTCGAACATACAATTGAGCTCAGTTTAAACGAGATTTTTGAACATTTCATACCGATTTTACGAAGGAACATTTCGTTGAACGATTTGCAGAAGTTTTTCGCACATTTTTGAGGCTTCGAAGTTTGCAAGTTTGAACGGCGTTTCGTTAACATTTTTTTACGGAGATTTGAAGGTTGCTTGTAGAATGATTGTAGAAGAGGGAAGCGCCTTCGATCGGTCTCCGAGCTCTGAACAGCGATGGCCGGTGTCAGAAGTCCCTGGGCGTCTCAATGGTCATAATGGAACAAACGATTCAGGCGATCAGCCACCTCGGGGACGCTGTTTATGCGAATACTGGGAATTTCGCCCGAACTTTTAGCTCGAGCCACGCGCGTTGATTAGTTGGCTGGCCGAGGAGAGCTACTAATTGATTGGACACGGTGTACGGTGCCTCGGAATCAGCTGCAGCACTTAAGAAACCTCGGACTTACACCGACATTTTAACGGGCCGACAGAATTCCATTCTAGGTATCCGAACAGACAGTCGTTATCAATTTTAAAAAATTCACGGAATACTATTAATATTTTGCGAGGAGATACACGAGCTCCATTTAATTATATCACGAAAATATAATTCTTTTTCTTTTATGCAGAACCACATTATAATGTTGCTGAAGTTGCAGTTTCCTGCGGTTCTTAAATGTTTAATTAAATCTGAAATACTAAATATTGCAGCTCCCGAAGTCTTGCGGCGGACGTTTTAATGAAGTATAATCACGGAACGAAAAGTTCGAAATGTATTTTGAACGCGTCGTCTGATGAAAAAGGATAATCAGTATCAGGTAAGCAAATTCAATCAACTATTGGAATGCGGGACATTGCAAAAGGCATTATAGGAATTCACTGCAATATTGTGTGTAGTTAGGTGGTTAGTGCTGTGTCATAGGAAATAATTGCAGGTAATTGTCAGCCGTTGCTCGTACAGTTCACGGGGAACGTGTCAGCCGACAGTCAAAGGATTAGGGAGAGCCATGGTTGGCGGTGTACATGCCATCACCCACAAATTATACTTCTGTCGCACGAGATTACTTTGTTTCCGTATTTAAATGAGCTCCGTGAATGGCGGTCGCGTGTCACACCGGCACCAAATGTCCCTTTCACTCGGCTGGCTATGACTCCCCTGTTCCACTGATACCACCGAGTTTCTTACCACGTCCCGCCAATTCGTCTGCAATTCCCCTTGCGATCAGCTCGGCCATATTTTCCCCCCGAAACGTATCGCAGATCACGCCCTTAAACATCCTAATCGCATGTGATTTTGGAATCTGAAAGTACAGCGATCCCTGTATGTCTAAAGAAAGTTATTCCTCCCGTTAGCATTGTCACATTTATTTTTAATAATTTCCGAATAATATCTTTATCGGAATTTTCGAAACCTCACGTGTGACAACTTTGCTGTCATTTACTGAATATACAGAGGCATAACTTTTGAACTACTGATCTCCTAGAATCGAATCTCGGATTTTCGACATTCTCTCGCCAAAATCTACAGAATTGTATAAAAGAAAGTTAAAAATTTTTGGTTTCCCGAAGGAAAGCCGTTGACATCTAGCAAAGGGTTGAAAGCACCTCGTCGAAAACCTTTTGCCCACGGTCCTGCGGAAGTTTTATCGTCCTGGGCGAAGTCTTTTCGGACGGTTTAGGAACATCCTGTACAGTTGTTCCCGATCGCCCACTGCGAGCATAAATAAATTAGGTGAACGCGTCCGATACCCACGCGGAGGCGAAAAGAAGAGAGGAGAGTATCGGCCGAGTCGTCGGGAACACATTGATCAGCTAATTTTAGGGTGGCAGGGATGAAGTTTTGGATCGTGTCCCAGTGGGTGGCCCGAGCCCGGCCCGAGCCCGGCGCAAAGCGAGGAAATGAATTATGAGGGGGGGGGGGGGGGGGGAAACTGAATATCAACGTAACAGAGCCCGTGAATTATTTAACGATCCTATTTACCGGGCTTAGCGCCGTTGAATTAAATTTACACGTCGGACGTATGCAAAAATCATCTGCAAACGAGATTAATGAAAACGGCCGGCGACGATTTAGGGGCTCGATCGATCGATCCTTAATCCCGGCCCCGACACTTTCCCCCGGAACGCTCCAGTTCCTTTGCGCGTCGACTCGGGTTGGAAAAATCGAGACGGAAGGGGTGAAAATTGTTTCCTTAACAATCCGCGTGTTAAGGGACGATTGTAAATAATTTTTTTGGAAATTTTTCGAGCGAGAAAGGTACGAGGAGCCGGCGCCGCCCTCTCTGGTTCTTTTTAGGGTTGACGAGGAATTCCTCGTTTAACGGGATGGAAAAATTGATTTTTGTTCCGACGTGAATTGAAAGTGCATTGTTTGAAGAACGTGTCCTCGAAATTTCCCGGTGGAATTTGCAAAAATAACGAGGCCAAAGCTGAAAGAACGCTTGGAGAAACAGCTCGAAAGCTTTATTATATTTTTACGCAACGGATGGGGTATACAGGATCGTTGCGAACCGAGGCCGTGAAAGTGGAAACATTTGAGGACTGTTTTAAGTATACCGCGTCGAGCGTGACGATTCATTTCTGTTCCCCGACGTGTATTATTGGAACGTCGACGCCGCGGGTTGTTACAAACGTCGGCTAAACGATCGAGTGCGCTTCAATAACAGGTTTCAAACCTGTGGGCCAAGAGTTCCGAAGCTCGGCGGAGCTCGAGTGTTAACGCAAAGACATTAAGAGACTCCGGGAGCTCGGAAGAAAGGGGTAATGGGGTAGCAATGGACATTAATTATTTAATTGAAGCGAAGTGCCTACTGAAAGTGTCCTCGGAGGACGTTTGTGCCGAGAGCGGTGGGAAACCGTAGAGAAAAAAGAATCTCCAGTGGAAATACGTTTGAAATGCCATTTATATCCCGAAAACAATCTAAAAAACGCCTTCTATCTAATTCATGCTCGTTTATTCGAAAGAATCTTCGGGAATTGCCATATTAAATTTCTCTCCGGAATATTATTAAAAAAAAAACACACAGTAAAGTTGTTTCATGAATTGTTCGGTGAAAATGAACGAAACGGTATGAAAAACCGTCTAAAACGAAGAACAATAATCACGGGTAAGAAGGTCTCGATTGTGACCCACCGGATATTAATGTAAAAAAAGAAACACAGTAAAGTTGTTTCGCGAATTGTTCGGTGAAAATGAACGAAACAGTATGAAAAACCGTCTAAAACAAAGAACAATAATCACGGGAAATAAGGTCTCGGTTGTGACCCACCGATGTAATAATTGTTTGAAATTCTCCGGCACGCCGCGGAAAACAAAACAATAGTTTCAACAATTGAGGGGTGCCGAACAAAGTGGGTTCTCGTTGAAAGATTTTAATTGCGACGACAAGAAAAGACCCTCGCAATCCCCTTGAAGTTTCATAATTCTGTTGCAATTTCTTCCCGTTTCAACTCGTCGTTTTTCAATCGCAGGGGGGCTGGGAGTTTCCCATTGCAATTTATGATACGACAACATCCCCTGTAAATAAAACTAGCAGCTACGCGGTCGCCGCAACTTCTCTGAATTTCGCGAATTTCACGTATTTATTTAATGCGGGCTGACATAATATTCCCTCCTCGTTTGAATTAACAAGACATAATCTCTCGAAGTTGAACCCCTCGGGTTCCACCATTTTTATTTTCGTCTCACGTTGACGCGGAAACTCGGTTCGCTGAACCCGGAGAATGTAGAAATCCTAGTTTTTTCACGCACGGAGATTTCTTAATCTCTTTCAATCCACATTTTTATCAATACGATTGGAACTTCGTGTAAAGCGTACCAATTTTAAATAAATTTCAGAGGATTAACACTCGGTTCACGGGAGCGCTAAAAGTGGCTCTTTACACAAATAACAACGACATATTTGGTCAAATTTTTAGCGGGTTTTAACGTGATATATGCATCTTTACAATCGGAATAATTGCAAGTTAAGAGATTTGAGTTAGGACCTGTTAGTTTTCGGGTCCCGTGAATGCTAGTGTTGATACAGTTGGGATCGAAAATCGAAGGAGACGACTTCTAGTTCCTGGAAGGCGGATACGGGATATTCCTCTGGGAGCAGAGCGCCCAGATAATTTCCCAGATAATTATGATTTTGAATCCGATTTCGTCCAAATTGGCCACTGTGAGCCGCCCAATGTACTAACTAACTAACTAAATATAACTAAATATAATTGTATGTTGCTGTAGACAATTGTAAACCAAGTGGAAATAAAGCGCTGTTGTATTTTTCCAACGTATCAACACGTTCGCTACCACCGTCAGACATGTGTAACATCCACAATCTTACAGTTTACTAAAAGATAGTTAAATTAATTTTATACACTTTATTGTTTCAAGTCCTAGTAGACAATATTCAGAGATTTCATGACATTGTTCTATTGAATTGCTTTGATATTTCAAAAAGGTGGTGTCTTGCATTTAATAAAACATTTCAACATTAATTGTAAGCAACGGAACAAATGGTGGTGGCTACCCTGTTAAAATGATTAAAAATATACATAATAAAAGAATATATAAAATATAATTAATGGAAATAATAATTTTATTTTGCATAAAACCCGTAATCTGTAACCATATGAGTCTACGATGATTTCTGGAGTATTGCTTTACTCTTATCCATCCATTGTACTATAGCTTCTACCCCGGGGATGATAATTCATGGGTGAGAAGCGTCGGTAAAACGCGCTCGGCCGCTTTATTCACCGAGGCCGCGTCCGTGTCTGTTCGCGGAGACCAGCTCCCGTTGAATTATGCCTTATTATGGGACCTGTACCCACTGTGCCTTAGAAAGGGCCGCGGATCCCTTAACACGGGCCGCCGACGCGGACAAATTGTCAAGGACCCGACCCCGGGAAGAGCAAGATTAGGAGCGTCGTAGAAAAACAGGAAAAAATGGTGGAGGGGGCCGGAAGAACGCTGCTTTGCACGTTGCGAGACAAGGTGCTGAATTAATGCGATGCAGAAAAGCCATATCCTTTCTCCTACCGCCCCGTCGATTTTTTTCTTCACTATTTTTCACAACTTTGTGTTCTATGTGACAATGCTTCGATCAGAACTGGCAAAACACCCATGGTCTGTTTGTTCCGTAAATTTTTGCTTCGAGAACATTTTCGTTGTAGATCTCGGCTGAACTTCACCTTTCGGGACCAAGAATTTTGCACTGTTTTTTGGACAGTCCTGTAGATTTTGACGAGGAAATTTCGGAAATGCAAGTTTTCGAGCGCGGAGGTCTCTCGTTCGAAAGTTATACCGTGATCTTCCCGCGCCTGTGATCTTCCGTATGAATGCCGCGACGCGAGTAAACGCAACCGACTTTCGAAAGACCCGAGAGACCGGATCAAGCTTCTCTCCGGGCTTTGATTAGCCGAGCGGCGGATCGGTTAAGTTGTTCAATTACCGTCTGCTCGGTGCTCATATTCGTATTTGACGAAGATTCCGCAAACAAACCGCCGGCGAGCACTGTTTACCGAAATCTACGAAAAGACGATGCGATCGATGATCCCGAGGATCGACGGTCGGCAACGTTGATCGCCTTGCCGAAAATTAGGTGGTAAGCAATTTGTTCAACCCTTCGCGACTTTGTACTGCGAGCTGCGATGAAAAACGCTGAACATCGGACACCTTTACACAGGCATAACCTTTCAACTGATGATCTCCTAGGATTGAAATTTGGATTTTCGGCATTCTCTCGGCAAACTGCACAGGATTACGTAAGAGCAAGTTAAAAATTTCTGGTTTCCTGAAGGAAAGTTTAGCTGTTGGAGAAACTTTGCTAAATGAAAGACGGAACTATTAAAATTCCGAATCCAGCGTCACTGTTGATTTCGACGAACAAAAATCTGAAGAAATGCAGCGAGGCTTTTCGGGATCGGTAGAGTGTAAACTAACCTAAATATCCGCACCGTAATCACTGCAACGAGCCGGGGGTAGGTCGTAAGCGGAAAAGAAAAGTAGCCTAAGGTTCGGGTATGGAAAAATTTGCATGGAATTTTACGCGGTTATCGTAAACGAACCTGGTCCGATCGTAAAGGAAATATGGAGAACGTCCGTTTTTGTGGTGCCCGTTTACGCGTCCATTCGGTTTTCCGCGGAAGCAAATGTTACTGCTCGCGCCGAGAAAAATTTATGTCTATATGTGTATATATATATGTGCACGCGGCACCCACTGTGTTATTAACAAACTTTCTATCTGGAACTTCAAATATTGACGGCTTAATAATTCTTTAACAGCGTTACCGCCGCGAAGAAATACGCGCCGGCGTTTTCAAGGGGAACATCGCGCGATAAATCCGAAAGTAATTCAAGGAAGGCATAAATTCGCGTTTTACACCGTGTAAAATTATATTCGTTTCGTTCGGGGAATTTATTGTATATTACGTTCATAAAACACCCTCCAACGCCGTCGGAAATCGAGTCTGAAGTTCTTTATCATCGCGTCCCATCGTCGACTGTCTTTCGATATCTCCGAACGGCCCCGTTATCTTTTTTTTTCACAATCTCGAAATATAACCGATGTAAAATTCTTTACGAGCCACCCCCGCCCGGAAACTGACGTTGCAAAGGAGAATGACGCGATGAACATGATTTATCGGGCCTTCGCAGCGAATACAATTGCCGTGGTCCATTCAAAACTTCTTCTTTTTAATTAGGATCGACGGATCTGTCGTACAATTACAAAAGGTCATTACATTGCATCGAATACCGTCAAGTGTATCTTGCAAATTTTCTCTCTAGTCTAAGTGTCTTCATTGTTGAGTGCCAGTTTTTCTACCAAACTTAATGTTCACCACAATCTACGAGCTGAACCAAACTTTATGGAAGAATCAGTGTCAGGCCGAATAGGTACCCTAATCCGTAATACGGCGAAAGCCGGTCCGGTGCCCAGCGTCTTATATCGAAAGAAGACTGTATTTCGTTCCCGTCAACGAAGGCGTCGATGTAACTCAATTTGTCGGTGAATGTTGTTGATGAAAAGCAGGAATTCCACCAGCACGGGATCTCCATGGGATCGTAGAACAAAATGGCCGCTACACCGCGCGGCTGAAACCGATTCCGAACAGTGAAAAATCGTCTTTCGTTCTCCATTGAAAGAAAAACCGAAATTACTTTCCGAACAACCTAATAATTGTTTAAGGTTAAACCGATCGAACGCCGCGGGGAAATTCGTCTGGAAAGGGATCGATAAAACGAGGAGGAAGGATCGCAAGAGGGCAATTATGCGATTGGAACGAGGAAGCGTTTTGTAGCTTCGGATAATAGTTCGACCCTTCGGAACACCGTCGGATATTGTAACTGTCGCGAGAATTTGCTTTTTATTACCCGGCGCGGACACGATCCGACATGTTTTCGTTAGCGCAAATTGCCCGCGGTTTCTTGCAACGGAACTTTTACGACGGCGTGTCCCGAACCGTTGGATTTTCAAGGTGGTGGGGGGAGGTAGGGGGTTACTTGTCTTCGATGTTTTAAATGGAAACTGGCTCTTTCTCCCTCTCTGCGTCCCTCCCCCGTTCCCCTCCTTTCCCAGCCGGTTTCTCCAGGCAATTTCATGGCCGCGGTAAATCGAAAAAGTACGGAATTCAGCAGTTGACTCTGATATCCCGGAAACTGTTCGAAACGGAAACGAGTTCTTTATTCGAGCTTTTGTTGGCTTTTCTTCGTGCGACGTGACATTCGGGAAAGTTTAACGAGAAAATTGAAAAGCCCTCGATTCACCATTTATCGTCCCCCTTCCACCGATCGCCCGCGAAACTTTTTTGGAGACGACGGGCTGCCATAAGCAGATCGTGGATCGTGGCTTTTTAACTCCTTCACCTTTCAACCCTTTGCACTTGAAACATTTTACAAGTACTTTAAAATCATTTCTAAACAAACAAACGTATACAAATAATAAAATTTCACCGATTTATTTATTTTCATATGAAAAGCAACAAAATTTGAGAAATATTATACTCCGTAATTAGTTTTTGTATGATGTTTCGTAAAACATTTTCCGCACGTGGTATTGGAAAAACCACAATTTTCTTGAAATCGTGCAAGTTTAACGAATTTTCTCAAGGTTGAAAAACGTTCGTACCATAACCTCCTTATTTTCCGATATTCTACAAAGTTTCAGCTTTAATTGAAAAGAAATTTCATCGCTCTACCTCATTTCTATCGAAAGTTCTTTGATTTTGAATCCGCTCAAGGGTTAACACTTGGGCTGAACTTCAACTTAGGGGACCAGAAATTTTGGAGATTTCTTTGCGCGATCCCGTAGATTTTTACGGGACAATGCCAGAAATCCAAGGTCGAACGTCAGGAATTCACTGGTTCGAACGTCACACGGCGCGTATAACTTTATTCAGGTCGAATTTCTGCGAACGGGAAGATTCGCACGCACCCGAGATTCGTCTATCGCACCCCTCGCGAGGATCGATGGAATTTTTATGTCGCGATCTCCGCCCCGATGGTTGTTCTTCCCTTCTCCCGCTTCTTCTTTTTTTTTGTTGTTATCCTCGAGAAACAAATGGTCAATTTTATCGGCGAGTTTTATCTCCGCGTGATATATGCGGGGGCTCGTCCTTGTCCCCCTTCTCCCCACGGTTCGCGGCCCCGATATCATCCAGGATATCCTTACTTCAATCTCGTTCCTCGGATATCGAAATAGGCGAGCGCGGCAGGAGGAGGATCTTCCGATATAAGGTCCATTACGGGGCGGCTCGAATGGAAACATCGACGTGCTATCTGCAGATTTAAGATGTCACGAGCAGATAGATCCGTTCTACCAGGCGTTCGATCCTTTCTTAAACCTGTTAACCCGACGAGTTCACTCGTCGTTTGCGTATCCGGAAATTCCGCCTTTCTCTATCTTTATTTCCCGTTCTCCTTTAACCTTTCAACCGGAGTGACCCCTCCATCGTGAACGCCCACTCTAATATTCGGACACTTCTGAAAAGACTTTCCCAAGATTGGACGATCTAACCCTTTGCACTCGAAGCTATTTTAAATCCGAAACGAAAGATTTTCTATACTCATATGCTTTTCTTTCATGTTATACATACGAAAATGGTGGCATTTAAATACAACCAATAATATGGAAACTATTTTTCGAATAATGATACAGCAATTTTTAGTGGTGCCTTACCATTCGAGTGCTAAGGGTTAATATTTTTCCGAATGCCGGGATTAGTTTCCTGGCTGACTTGAAGAATATTTTTCGAAAAAATAGCGTCTGGTCGGAATCGTCTTTAAACAACTTTTTCAACGTGCGAGTTTTTACAATCTCAACAACTGTCGAATAGAAAACCGGATGGTGGTAGGTTTGGTGATAAAAAGTTCGAGTAACATTATGATACTTCGTGAACAATGTTCACGCGCTAAACTCGTTTGTAATACTAGGTTTCTAAATATATTTATTCTCGTGTTCAATATATTTCATCTGTTGTTTTCAAACGAGACTAGTTTGATTTCTGTTAATTAACACTAACGTACGCTATAATTCCCCGTAACCACGTTTACAAAAGAACGCGAGCAGTACGACGAGCCTAATACTTTCATTAACGATCACAACGTTCCGAGGAATCCGACGCAACATCTTAGAAAATTAATAACAAACAGAACAGTCTCCATAAAGTCGTGCGCGATTGAAAACCGAAAACAAAACGGCGTTAAACATTCCGAAAAATCGAACACAAGCTTCGGTAAACCGTACGATTCGCAGAATATATATATACTCATTAATTACGAGACTCGTTGTCCATTCAATTAATCCCCGGATTCGATCCCCGTACACTGATTCACTAAGCAGAGACACGCGACACTAATCGCGCCGAGTAGAAAGCGATCTCCGATCGTGTGATAAACGCGTCCTTCGAACGTCACCGTAAATCTCGTCGACGTTAATGTTACATATAGTACCCTATAAAAAACTGTACCTATATATATCACAATTTTTGATATGTATGCGTTGCGAGCACGGGCCCGGCCGAGGTTGCACGGAACGTGTTAGACGAGCGCTCGGTCGGAAGGCTTTCGTGTATTTAATTAGATTAATTAGCGTCGGCCCTCCCGTTCATACTCTCGATTACGTTTCCCGCGTGGTCCGCGCGAGCCGGATATCGATCAAACGTAATGCGATATCGAGGCTTTGACCGTTTTCCCGATCTCTGTGTGTGTGTGTGTGTGGGTGTGGGTGTTTCCGTTGCTCGGGCTGGTCGTTCTCAAAGGCCCGAAAAAGAATTCGCTCGATAGACTTCGTGCGCTTCGCCTTAGCCGGCCGCACGTTCCAATTTGTACGTTTTGCTCGCGTGTCCCGCGAAAATAAGACCGTTGCCACGGCCCGGCCCGGCCCGGCCCGAGCGAGCACTGTCGCGAACCTAACCGGACGTGTTCGAACCCTCACGAGTACTCCGGGAAATTGAAACAACGCTCGGAAGCGTTGCCAGCGAAATAAACCCCGGGTTTACCGTTCTTTCATTATTTTCGCGTCGCTATAGCGTAGTCCTGTTTCTCTTCGTTCGGGACCTCCGGGTCAAGGTCGCGACGCTTACGGTCGTTGAGCTCGCATCGACGCTGACCGGAACGTCGAAATTGTAACGAAAATTGTGCGAAACGGTAACGAAAGTGAATTCTCGATACATGTCAACGCAACATGGAACTTGACAACGACATATATCGTGCGGGAGACACATAAGTGGTACGTTTACAATCCTCGAGATTCTTTAGCCCCTCACGGGATGATTCGGGCCGCGGTAGTCGGGATAATTCCGCGACGTTTATCATCCAACACTCGGCGACATATATAGAGAAATCAGTGTAGTACCGAGAAGATTTGCTATGAAAATGAATATCGTTATGTTCGCGGTGTTTTTTTGTTTATTCTGGGTTTTCTTTACTCAAGGTTATTCAAGGTCGTGATGTTTTCGCGAGTTATTGAAGATATATACTATATCGAATGTGTTTTCTTCATTTAATAATAAATTGGAGACTGTAAAGGTTCAATATGATTTTTGTGAAGTAATTGTAAATGTTCTGTGCTATTCCATCGGTAGGATCATTAGCGTGTTTCTCGTCATGTGAATTGTTGTTGTATCGATTTCTTTTTAGAAGATATGCAATCGGTAGCGCGAAAGAATTATTATTTTCATTTAATAATAAATTAGAGACTGTACGGTTCAATATGGCTTTTGTGAAGTAATTGTAAATGTTCTGTGCTATTCCATCGGTAGGATCATTAGCGTGTTTCTCGTCATGAGAATTGTTGTTGTATCGATTTCTTTTTTTAGAAGATATGCAATCGGTAGCGCGAAAGAATTATTATTTTCATTTAATAATAAATTAGAGACTGTACGGTTCAATATGGGTTTTGTGAAGTAATTGTAAATGTTCTGTGCTATTCCATCGGTAGGATCATTAGCGTGTTTCTCGTCATGTGAATTGTTGTTGTATCGATTTCTTTTTTAGAAGATATGCAATCGGTAGCGCGAAAGAATTATTATTTTCATTTAATAATAAATTGGAGACTGTAAAGGTTCAATATGGGTTTTGTGAAGTAATTGTAAATGTTCTGTGCTATTCCATCGGTAGGATCATTAGCGTGTTTCTCGTCATGAGAATTGTTGTCGTATCGATTTCTTTTTTTTAGAAGATACGCAATCGGTAGCGCGAAAGAAGGCCAATTGCGAAAGCTGTTTAAACGGCTGCAATAAATCTTAAATAGTAATAGCGATGCTTGTCTCGCTCGAGGATAAAATGGTTGTAATTCAACGTTATCCGAAATCTAAGATGCCGGATCTTAATTCCATTAAACTTTTGTAGGACGAGGTAGATAGCGACGTAAGAGCCGAGCTGTCTACAAGAAAACAACAACAATGAAAAGCGTGGATGAAATCGCTCGACAAGCTAAAACCTTTTCGAAGCACTAATCACCACCGAGGGAAAATTATTCGAACAATTCTTTCGCCAAGTAGAATGACCTTGAGTGACCTTGGGAAAACGGAGTTTAATCAAGTAACGTAGTTCGAAGCGAATTATGTATCTGATAAATGAAATATTGTTGTTTGAAAAATCTGTCGTAACGATGTCTGTCGAAACGGCACGATTCGTAAACGATAAAACACGTATAAACTAATAATGGTAACGTTACCATAACAAAACTGGCAAAGTGCTCAAACTATGATAATAAGAAACGTATTTTTACATATTCTCTGGCCTCGTTTAAAATATTAAAAATATTTCTACATAGTAAAACATTCGTTACTCGTCTTCGCAGTTCCCCGTCGAAGATCTCTTATTTACAAACGGTTCGATCGATATTCGCAGATCAAACCATGAAGTATTTACACGAAAACACTGCTCCCCGCCGTGGAGTACTCGGTACTCGTTCGAAACCGTCCGATCAGATTCGAGCCAATGCGAAATACCCCCGTTCGTGAATCACGTTACTAATTATCGGATAGAACGCTGTAATAATCGATCGACAGGAGCGACGAAACCGAAGATCCACGGAGCCGCGTGATCCCCGTGTCACGTTCTCGATCCCCACCAGGTGGCATTCTCGTTTCACACGCGGTAAGCTTAACGACTCGATATAACAACTTCCAATGTGGATTATAAAAATATTAAATCTTTTATTAATACGTACTAGTTAACCTATATGATATGTAAACTCACGGACCAATGTGATCCATGGGACGGCCGTCGCGCGCGATCCGCTCGATCCCGGGAGGATCCACGAGGGCTCCCGGGAACGATCGTTTCCTCGGACGTGCTCGTCTCTATTTTATTTTGGCCGGCGTTACTGTTACTTCGTGTCGACTGTGTCCGTGTGTGTGTGTGTGCGCGCGCGTGTGTGTATCCGCGCGTGCGTACAGGTCGTTTCAATCGTGTTCCACCATCGAGGTTCACCCAGCACATTCGAAACTATTCGCAGAAACCGAGCGAACAACGGACATCGAGTGGACACCAATTATTCAGATCAATTGATCATTTAAACTATTAACCGTAGATCGTTAGTATTGGTCTCGTTCTGCGTACCGACCACCATTTTCAACCTTCTTTCTTCGTTCACAGAGACTCTCGCAAAATCGTGTCGCACGATGCACTTCTCGCGATCAATTGTATCCGGTCGTTCTGCAGTGAAGAGTTTTAACATTTCAACAAACAATAAGTTTAATCAGTAAATATAATCGGCGAATTCAAATTTGAAAGAGTCGTCGCGCCTCCGCAAAGATGTCCGCCGATTGCTCGGTCGTTGTCTTGCGCGTGCATTCGCGCGAAGTGGGACCCCGACGGTTGCATTTTGCAACGAGCTGTACGTGCGTGTGTATGACCTGTGCTCGGTGTGGATGTCGATGCAAGTCAGCCTTGCCTCTGTGTGTGTGTATTTGTGTGTGTGTGTGCAAGTCTGCACCATGGAACAAGACATGCGGTCTTGCGCGCAACCACGTGGAGGAGTGGGCAGCAGTATCGATGGATCATTCTGCTCTCTTACCGGAGATCGATCGACCTAAATACCCGGTCGTACAATGTGCTCGAATTCGTTCTCTCTCTCTCTTCTCTCTCTCTCTCCCTCTCTCTCTCTAGCCGGATAACAAGCTCAGAGTCCTGTCTCCCGCGATCCAGCTCCGATAACACGTCCTTCGATCGGATCCACGTGGCCCCGTGACCGATGCAGAAGATCGTCCATCCGAATTCCACCCCGAAGTTCGATCCCCAAAACCTTGCGCCACACCGACAGATCATCCCGTCGGATCTAGCCCCGCAGCTTCCCGACTCGGATTCCTGTTTGAAAGACGATATTTCTCCCGGTCCCGTCGATCGCCCTTTTCCAGCACTGTCACGTCCAGCAGAAAAAGTTTCCGAGCGCGGTTTCATCCCCGAAAAAAGATTGAAATTTCACTTTGACTTTGTTCTCGGGCGGAACGAAATTTCGAGTTGTTCGGAAACGTAACGATCGGGGATTCCTCGCGGATCTTCGAAAGCGGTGGAAATTTTCTTTCGGGCAACCGAAAGTCTCTTTCTTCGCGTCGCAAGCTATAGTCACTGCTGGAACTTCATCTATAGCTTGCTCCACGAGCGAGATCAATAGGTGTCAACAAAATGCGTCCAGCGACCGTCTAACGTTGCGTTCTAGAGATCTGTTTCATCCGGAAAATGTTTATTTCGCAGAAAAATCGGCGGTCCGATTTTTGGTGGTTATAATACTTGAGAAGTTATATGAAAAATTGATTTCGGAACACAGCTTTCGAATTCCACGAGATATCATGGTTGTTAAGCTACAGGCATGATCACTTTTCTCACCGTGCCAGTGCTGTTCAGTGGCAAACCGATCGAGGCTTCCGAGCGGATGTCAACGTTTGTCGGCCATTGTTTGGCCGGTCCGTCGAAGCTTCGGCAAATTTATTCCGTCCCCCGCGGCGATTTACGGTAAATATTAAGCCGGATCTCTAAATGGCGGAGGTAAGACTGCACAATCACGGTTACGTCCGCTGTATTGTCATCCCCGCCCTCTGTTTGTCCTTGGGCTGCTGAGTAATTGGCTGCCGTAACCCGGCAGCCCAGGCACCACTGTATTCCTAATACGATTCCCAGTCTGACGGACGATCGATCCTCTGCCACGGTCCACTAACTTTCTGCTCCTCCGAGGATATCGATAGTCCTTCGAGAGGGGCCGAGTGCGAGAGAGAAAGAGGGGAGGCGTGTCCCTCGCCATTCCTGCGAGCGTTGCGCGCGGGGTTTAAGCTAATTACTTCACCGGGCAAGGTGATTGCTCGGTCTGAATGGAAAATATGCAATTGCGACGAAGGAGATCGAGTTTCCCGTTAAAATGATCTAACAGCACCGGTGCCCTTCGGAGTTCGAGCACGCTTATGAGAATGGCGCTCGGAGGCACGAATGATCAATCTGTTTGAGCTCGATTACAACTTCTACCATTTTTGAAGTGTTTCTCGTGTGTAACCGATAATTGTCCACAACCGCAGTTTTATCGGATTGCTTCAAGCATTTTCTAATAGAGTTGATTATTCAAATTTTTGTAATCTACGCGTTCCTTTCTGGATGAAAATTTTAGTTAGACTCGGAAGAAAATTTCCGATGAAAATGATTCCAGCCGTCGAGAGCGAAAAATCGCGCAGATTCGCGGAAATGGAAACACGTGGTTCGCAGCGGGCGCGCAGGCCGTCGATTAAGGCGGGCTGTTAATTTCTGGGCAATTATGATCGTTCAAGGACGACATCTTTTTTCCGAGGCTGATCGATCGAGCCCGAGCGTCCGCGGGGGGATGCATCGAAAAAGCAATTCCGAGCAATTAGCACGCGAGGACGAACCCGGGATCCCCGATAATAATGAAGAGAGTCCTGGCCGGGGCATATATCCATTAAATTGCATGCACTCGATTTAATGGCTTGACTCGTTGCCACGAGCCTCTCCAACCGGCCCACTCGAGTTCGCGTGCTCGAACACCCTTCCGCCGCGAGAATCCCGCGGAATTGTTGCACTTTTAAGGAATCGAACCTGCCCCGTTGTTCTCGCCGCTGCCGGATTCGATCGATCAGAGTTCATTTTCTTTTTTTATATAATCGCATCGGTCGAAACGGCACCGCCCGGGAAGCCTTTTCACGCGGAAACCGCGATTCTCCGCGAGGAATTGCGCCAGGTGTGAACATTCATCGTATTCATCCGACCGAGGAAGATTTCATTTGTTAATATAGTCGAGCTTTCGTTCGTTTCGAACGATATTCCGTACGAAACTGTTATCGATGTATCCGTGACATTTTTCCGATTCCAACGACTCCAAACACGACCCTGTTCCGATCAGAGTTACTCGTTTAATCCGTGATACAGTAGAATCTCTGCTATCCGAACTAATCGGCGACGAACGTGAGTACGCGGATAATAGAATGGCCAGCTAGGGGCAGTCTCTGCTGATTTGTACAATGAATCGTGTTGCGTGTGGAATAATAGTAATAGAGGATCGAATAATCATCGGTTCGGATAATCGAGGTGCAACTAAATTGTTGTTTTGCTCGGTGAAATCTGCTCCGAATCGGGTCGTGTTTGGACTCATTTTAATCAGGAAAATCTCGCGGATACGTTGACGGAAGGGACGCGCCGCGAGAATGTGCGAAACGCGATACTAATCGTAAGAGGAGAGGGTCAGCGAAGAATTTTCTGGAGAATATGAAGCGAGCAGTCGTGACGACGATTGGGAATAATGAATGACAAATTATCCTCGTCGCGTATTATCTCCGCAGGCCGCAAACCCGGTCAGAAACGCGAGTTTAATGCCGACGTTATAATCGAACTTATTATACTGACGAAGCTTGACATTCGATCGCAGTCCCACGCGAAATATCAATTTACCGTGCAATTTATTATCATCGCGGGTGCGGTTGTAGTTCAATTGCAGGTTGTAGGTCAATTTGTTGCAGAATTGTTCGTCTATTACATCGATATCTTTCGTGCCTCCGAGAACCCTGAAGAGTTCTTCTCTCCTCCGGCCGCCTTTCAACTGTATCAAATATTTCCGGCGATTCGCGACTCCTTTCACCTAATCTGGTTATCCGTAAAAATAACTATTCCGTAAAACGAAGACCCTGAATTCGACTCGATCACGCACCGTGACCGGCTTCATCTGAACTCGAAGAACCGCCTCTTCAGAGAAAATTTCTCCCTATTTGTTCTTCCCCAACTTTTTCGAGCACATCGACACGATCCGCCGGTAAGATCGTCCACGACCATCGATCGGCGCCCACATCGATCTTACAGCTAACCAGTCAAATATAAAAGGTACTCATCCTGATCAGCCTTGATTCTCTCCACGACGAGGCTTGTCGGAGCGCTCCGTTCCCGAAGAAACTTCCTCGAGACTGCTGTGTGCCGGCAACTATGTATTGCCAGGTGCCATAGTCGCCGGACACAAGGGAAATTCCTGTTCGGGTTCCTCGAATCTTCGTCCAGCGACGTCTTCCAGATGCGCGGCACCTTCCTCGACACTCGTCAAGGTCCTCTCTCCGAAGCGACCTTCGCTCCCAAGCCTGGACGACGTTCGACGGAAGACGCTCGTCGAACCAGCGATCGCGCGGTCGATCTTCGGGGAATCGCGTCGGATGACCTTGTCGACGTCCTCGGCGACGCGCCTCGGGCCAGCCGAGTCGTCGCCTCGGATCGATCGTCCGATTTCCTCCAAGATCACGAGGCGTCCAGGTCCGTGGGAGTCTCTGGCGCGCTTCGTCGAAGGCGTCCCTGGACCAGATTTCAAACGCTCGCGGTTCTCCTCGGGAACGAAGCGTTCGAACACGAAGATCTGCGCGATGGGCGCAAGAAGGTGCGTCCTCCTTGTTCCCGGCTAGACGAGCCAGTCCCTCTACGACGGTTATTCTTCGGGCCAGCCGAGATCCTCGCCGACGAGCTCGTAGAATCGTTGGTTGTGCTCGTTGAAGAACCTCCGGAGCTTCGTGACGACCACCGGGCTGACCCTCGGATGCCGTCTGCCCTTGCTCTCCTTCAGGCATTTCTCCGAGGTCTCGTTCCGCAGGCAGTAGAAGCCCTTCGTGTGGTTGAAGTAGAAGTTGTGCCTGCCGATCCGCGGCTCCAGGCCCAGGAAGCTCTCGATCCTGCGCAGCTGCGGCACCGGGTCCTCGATCAGCTGGTCCCCGTTCACGATCAGGATCTGCTCCCTCGAGAACACCTCCAGCCACCGGTGCATGTACGTGTGGTACAACGAGATCGCGACCGGCCTGTACGACTCGTTGATGCTGCCGTCCGGACGTATCACCAGCTCCTCGAAGCTGCGAGTCGCTTGCTGTTGTTGTTGTTGTTGCTGTTGCTGTTGCTGCTGCTGCTGCAACACGCTGCGAGGCGTGCCGCTCGTTATCGTCGACGCGGTCGCGGCGTGCGTTCGCAGCTGCGTGTAATCCGAGATCGCCCTGGTCACCGGCTCACGGACTATCAGCAGCAGCTTCACGCTCGCGTTCATCGCGCGGATTCTCTCCGGCACCTGGAACAAACAGTTGTCTCGTTAGCGGAAACGGCGAGGAGAGAGCCGAAGAGGTGGATCACGGCGTCCCTAGTCCCGAAGCGAGATCGTATTTGTCGAGCTTATGGTCCGGCTTTCCCAGGTGGCCTTGATCCGCACCAGTGTGCGTGCCGCGCGCAACGCTGGATCGTACTGTAGGGTTATGAATGAGACACCGTGTTAGGGTTATTGTTCAGAGTGACCGTGGCCGCGACATCGCGGCGCCAACGAGTTTGGCTTCTGCGTGAAAGGAAGTCTGTTTTGTTGGAAGTCAACGATACCATAACGAGGTAGAAGGATTTAGGCGTAACGAGCGGTTCTCCCAAGGACAGAAGAACTCGGGCGGGGTCATAAAGTCGAGACCGTAGGCTGTTAGGCAGTCTGGTAGAAGCAGCTAGCCTGTGCAGGTCGCAACCTTGTAAAGAGCTTATACTATTTACATGAGGATTAAATACGGGATACGCGGAAACATTGTGCCGTTATTTGGAAAAATTTATAATACTAATAAAGTATATACGGTTTAAAGTGTAGTTTGTTGAATACATACTATATTAGAGGACATTTCCTACGTGTTTGGGTCGAAGTGTGAAAGAAGAGTCTGTTTGGGTCTCGGTGACAAGGGTCAAGTGTTTAGGGACGCCAAGCGCAGGGCGTACGTGACTGTTTGGGTTTTCCGAAACTGATAGAGAGAGAATGAGAGTGTGAGAGAGGAAGAATGAAAAAGAGGGCCTTATTATAAAAGGGACGAATGCGAGAAGTTAGAGCGAGAGTTAGTAGAGCGAGTAAGTTGACGAGATATCGAATATTGAATTGTAGTTTGAGAATGGAGTTGTCGAAATAGAATAAAGTATTCGGCATGAAATCACTCCGGCCGATACGTCACACCTAGAACGTAGTTCCCTTAAAATATTCCTACAGTACAAGGTTGCAAGGGTTCGGCAGGCGCGGATTTATGGCTAGATAATGCAAAGACGGGGCTTATCACTGGTCAAAAGCGCTAGATAAAGGATGAATCTAGTGCGCTCGCTACCAGGCAGGTCCTAGTTTTGCGTTGTCGCACAGCATTTTGCATTATTCGGTCGCACGATGCCTGTCAGAGAGGCCATCTGTGCGCGCATGACCGAAGCTACGGCAGCGCCATTGTTTACGTTGTCGGCCACGCTGGTGTCCAACTTGTGTCGAAGCCATTTTGGGTTTTCAGTGCATTCAGTCATACGTATTACGTGTATTCAGTTCTTTATTATTAGAAAAAGTCAGTAAAGAGAACGTCATAAAAGAAATGTTCATTTCTTTGTGTTTGCTGCAATGTCCATGTACAAGAAGCAACACGATTTTCAAATTCGTTGCCATGAAGCTGATGTAAGGAAATATGGTATGGATGAACTTTAAGCAAACTACAATGTCTATGTCTACGTTTACTAAAGCTTCTTTACTCAGTACAGTGTATCCTATTATGTACCATATAGATATTGAATGCTTCTTTTCAAACACCCTGTATAAGTCTATGGCGACACCAAGCGGGACGTCACGTGACCAGTCGGTACGGTCTTACAATTAGTGGAGGACGTCGAGGTGTGCTCATGCTGGTGGAACAGGGAAAAGAGGTTGAAGAGAAAGAGTAGTCCAGTTTTGGACTCTTCTGGCGACACTGCTCTCTAGAAATGTCCTTGGTCGCTGTTTATGCTCGTGGCAGATCTTCGGTGACCTTTCAGGCTTCTGATGTGTTACCACTGCGAGGTGCCTGCTAATAAAACTATCACTGACTCGAAGGACCACTTCTAAAGGGATGGAGGGAAGAATGACTTGCAAGGTTTTTCGAACGAACTGTATTCAAACTAAGTGGTGAGAAAGCTGGTAGGGTAAGTCAAGTCACGGTCAAAACTATCCAAACTAGGTGACTTTTCCAAACTAGTCGTCTTCCTAGAGCGATCTGGTTGGGAGAACACGAGTTACGAAAAATCTAACCTCAATTCTCCCCGCTACTCTAAGTCCCAACCCTATTTCGGGGGTTTTGGCCAAGGCCAAATGGTGGAGGCTAACACCGTCCCCCGGGGCATGATGATAGCTGGGAGGTGTCCTGTTGAGTACTCGCGTGATCCAGGCACCTCCCCTGTAGCTTAGGTGGGTATGAGGTTTTAGTGGGTAGCCCCCAGGGGTAGTTCCACATAACCCCGGCTTCCCCTAGGGAGTCGGGGTATGCGCAAAGCATTTCCTCACGATAAAAAAAGGGGTTCGCCAAGGCCACACATCCTTGGCGACCGAACCCTGGGGTTTTCCAAGCATCTGCAAACTATTCTACCTGCAGTTTCAAGCACCCGGATGCGCTGAGCCTAAGGGACGAACGGTTTCGAGTGTTTCATGGCAAGGGACTGCATTGACGGGACCCAGGCACGGACCATTAACATTAACATTATCATTATAACATATTTGGCCCATCGCCAAACTACGAAAAGCCACCTACTGGGTCTGCTGCAGAATCTCAAGTTCCCTGACATAAAAACGTCGGCAAGGGCGAGCCCTACAGTCGCTCACCTCGGGCGTGACGAAGTAGCTGGGACTCTTCTCGATGGTGATCTGTCCCCGGAAGGAGTACGGCATCTTTCGACGGTACCATTCGAGCCCCTTGCCGTAGTTGTCGTCCCGGTCGAAGAAGTGGACCTCGCCGGCCGCCTTCTGGATCTGCGGATGAAGGAACAGCATCTCGAGCAGGGCCCTGGTCCCGCACTTTCTCACGCCGATGATGATCGCCTGGGGCAGGTGACGGCTGGTGCGCGGGAAGTGGACCTTGCTGGAGAAGAGCAGGGGCGGGGTAGCTCGCACCTGCGACACCAGCTCGACGGTGCGACCCTCGATGGCCGAGGCCGCGTGCAAACTGTAGACCGCGCTGTCGTAGAGTATGTGGAAGGTCAGAAATAAGGAGAGAAGGACCACCGTCAGGAACGCGGCGGCCATCTTCGGTCTGGATATGCCGACCACCAGGATGCAGTCCGAAGCGTCGCCCTCGGCCGGCCTCATGGCGGAGCGGGACATCCACCTGTGCACGAACGTTCGAGATTTACAACGTGACAATTTCGTTTTCTGTCTGTCTATCAAGTATTTTCGAATTTCGTTCCGCATTTCTATCCGTGGTCTCGTTGTCGCGTAGCGAAATATCCGTTGGAAGCAGTAATTTTTATTAGCACGTAGCACAGGGTCTTGGCAAACATTGAGTCGTTCAAACAAAGTCAGTCACAGCGAACATAGCGACAACAGAGTCATTCGTAGCAAACATGGAGTCTGCGCGAGTCAACGAATTGAGTGTTGGATGTATTGGTTCGTCACGTAAATTCGATCGGTTATCTTCAATGGGTAGCTTCTATCTTTATGCACATTTTTATACGTGATTTACTATCAGAATTAGAAAATAATTTTGTGTGACAAATAAAAGGTTACTCGTTCTGAATAAAAATAAAATAGACATTGTATCGCCTACAAAGCTGCGCACGTCAGAATTGCATAAGGATCCGCAACCGGACGAACTTACGTTGCAATACTATAAAAGTGTACACGGAATGCTACATCCTTTTCCTTAATGTTGCTGCACGATTTATTTACATTTTACAAATTTACTGAAAGCTTCGCTTACAAAAAGGACCATAAATACTGTTCCTTTAACTCTAAGTTTAAGGGAGCCGTCGAAATGACGGGTTCTAACATTTTCAATTTAAAATTATTAAGATTCTAGGGATACATACGTGAGAAATTATTTATAGCAGGCTGTACCTAATTATTTTCGAAAGTCAATGAAATTGAGTGTAGCTGTATTGGTTCGTCAGGTAAATTCGTTCGGTTATCTTCAATAGCTTTTATCTTTATGCACGTTTTTGTACATTGTTATTTTTATAAAGTAATGCAAAATGGTCTAGTGCTCCGTGTGACCGAGTGTTAAGGGTTCGAGGTCCGTAAATGATCGTATTAAATTGGTATCAATGGTTGCGCCGATCACGTTCGCGAGCTAATAAATCTGCTCGGCGCGGCAATTATACGTGCACAGAGTGAGTGAGAGAGAGAGAGAGAGAGAGAGAGAGAGAGAGAGAGAGAGAGAAGACGAATGCGAATGAAATTCGATGAAGTCGTAGCACGCGGCCTGCTCGCCGGCTGAACACATGCCAACGACCGTGTAACCCGTTCTTATCAGTATTCATGTAATGATCAGTAAGTACGACGGTCTTAATAATTCTTGTGGCGTGGAGCGCATAAATTATAGGCGGCGCGTGCAACTAATGTCGATATTGCGTGTTGCCGGTACGCGTGTCGCCGAATTTAAAGTAGCCCGCGCGGTCCCCGGGATCCCGATGCGCCTCCCATGAACCGAAAAAGGGAGAGTATCGACGGATCCATAACTTCTCGCGACGATCCAAGTCTAATTTACGAGTCCCTTCATGCTAGCTGTCTCCGTTGATGGATTTTATTAACTCTTCGTGCTTCGATTTTCACAAATTAATATTGGATGCAACGACTGCATCCCGGCTCAATTAATTTATGCTGCGGTTTCAAATTTTGCGGGTCATTTTGAATTTATAAATTTGTGCGCGGGTACGGTGGGGCACGGTGGGATTAAAAGTGTGTACCACCATTTTGACGTATTTTCCGCCATGTTGGGACATTTCCCTGTGCCGCAAAGAGTTAACCAGTTAATTCCTACTTAATTTGAACAATTCTCAAACAATTCAACGACCTCAATCACTTTCTCATCAAAATCGTAGATTAATTCAAATTAAAGTGAGGATTTTCACACTCGATCAATGGCGGTTCGTAGCTGAAATTAGTGGGGGTGCTTGCTCCAGAAAATTTCAGCTTCCTATCTGCGCATGCGCGCAACAGTAAAGCGCATATATAAAGATTTTTGTATCTTTTTATTATATTAAATGTTATTGGTATTATCAAGTGAAAATAAGGGATGCTGAGGTTCCACAGTGTCTATCCGCGGCAATCATTGCACCCGGATGTGGGGGATGATCAATAACAGTCTAATATTTGTTTAAGGAACAGTTGACGCATAAGTTTCCCCGTATGTTTTCCTCGGGAAAATGCAACGCCGCACAGTGGGAAATTTGGACAAAATCGGATTCAAAATCACAGAACTTTCGATGGAGATGAAGTAGAGCGATGCAATTTTTTTTAAATTAAAGCTCAAACTTTATAGAATACGGGAAAAATAAGGAGATTGTGGTACGAACGTTTTTTAACCTTGAAAAAATTCGTTAAACGTGCAGAAATTCAAGAAAATTCGTTAAACGTGCAGAAATTCAAGAAAATTTTAATTTTTCCAATACCACGCGCGGAAAAATATTCTTTTTAAAATGCTATACAACATTTCCCATAGATTTTGTCACGCTGATTTCAAATCTGGTCTCAAAATGTGTCCACGACCTCAGGATTTTGCAACAAATAGATTTTTGTGACAAAAACTAATGAAATCATTTTTTCGTTGAAATGATTGGATAGTAATAATCTCCCCATTTTTCCCATATTCTACAAAGTTTCAGCTTTAATTTAAAAAAAATTTCACCGCTCTATGTCGTTTCTATTAAAAGTTGCTTGATTTCGAATCGGATTTTGTCCAAATTGCCCACTGTGCGCCGGTTCCCGAGAGTTTCCTGCAGGTTAAGCGTCTACCAGATTGTAATTGAAATGTGATAGAATAAGTGGGAGTCGTGGAAACGGGGGCTGTTCGCCGACGGAGCATTGTTCCTCGAGTTGCGTAACTGCCGGAGCTCATTATGTTCTTGGTTCGATCGAGCCCCCGGTTTGTTGCGGATTTAGGAGCCGGCGCCGATGGCCTGACAAAGGACATCGTTATCAGCGAAACAGTCGACGTTAATGAAATTACGGTTCTCGTGGAAATGCTCCCGGCCATATATTTGACGCGATTTATTCGTTGACGGACCGTCACGGACTCGGGGATGGAAAGCATCCCTTGAACTCGCGGGTCGGAGTTCTTCGAGAAACATTTATTTTTCGTACGTTGTTTGGCTTGTGTAAAATAATTTGGTGTTTCCCGTGTCGATCGCCGACATCAAATATGGCGGCTGCGGCCTCGATGGCGCTCCGGCAGCCATTGATACGCGGCGGAATAAATATCAAGTCATGGAGGAATATCAACCGAGCAGAGAGTTGATAATTGAAAATCTTCTAGCGACCGAAATTATTGAATCCGGGAAATAATTGATCGGAAAGTAATTGTGTGCAATGCTCGTACATTATTTAGTCTCTGTGTAAAATAATTCAGTGTTTCGCACTGTCGCGGCGGTCGCCGGCGTTAAACATGGCGCCTGTGGTGTTACTCCGGCAGCCATTACGAGGCGGCGACGCACAAATTTATAAATTTAAAATGACCCGCAAAATTTGAAACCGCAGCATAAATTATTTGATCCGGGATGCAGTCGTTGCATCCAATATTAATTTGTGAAAATCGAAGCTCTGGGAAAACTGGTTTCGTTGCCCGAAAAACTGCTTGAAATAAAATGACAGCGTTGCTCGTTCATAAATGTTTTCGAGGTCAGATTTTTCCTGTAAATTATTCCCCCGCTGACATATCGGCGTTTGTTGTCATTCCAAATCATTAATGACCGCCATTGCACATGACAGGTTGACGCGGATACACTTTATTCTCAGCGAGATGCTTGGAATCCGGAGTATAACGCGGAACTTAATAGCTTATGTTTATTTCGCGGCCGGTATTTAATTACAACTTTCAGCCGAAGTTAAGGGAATATTGTGAAACTGAAGACACATTAAATCCCCTTATGAGCGTCGCCGTAATTAGGATTTATCTCGACGGAGCCGCCAAGATCAAAGGATTACCCGCATACAAAAGTTCCATAAACTTTCCGAAAACTTTCGAGCAAATTAGCCGAACCGCGCGAAAATCCGAACGGAAAAATCGCGCGACGTTCTAACAGGAGCGTTTAGCGCGAACGCCATTTATGCTCGGATAATAAATAACACGCCTGTTATCTCCGCTCGTATCTCCGGACAAATATTTTCATACTGTCTCCGGCAACTGTGCGTCGGAGAGAATACAAATTTCTGCGAGCGTTCCCTATTTTTCCTTTACGAAAGTCGCGCGCATATTCTTGGGAAGATTATACAAATTATTTTCCAACATGTTCCTTTCTCGATGCGAAATTTTCATTCGTAAAAACATGGAAAACTTCGTCCTTAAAAATAATTTTAAACTCGTGTTCAGTTTCCAATTAGAAACGCGTGTATTCTCAAACTCTCATTTAGCGAACATTCGCATCGAACTAATAATAAATCTGTAAGGCTGCGAATCTTTATTTTCTTGGACATTTCTAGCGATAAAAATAAAATAACTATACCATTAATACAAATTAATACACAGATTTTCTGTATTTACAGAGTCCATTAATCGCAGACGCGATTAATCATACACGGCAGAAGAGATAATGATCTTACCCGATTAAAGAAAAAAAAAAAGGGAAAGACGATGCAACCGGTTCTAACGATTTTCAATTTTTCCCACTAGGCGATCCACTATTTTTCTCGGTGAACGGAAAACTCAGGGCCGGACGTCTGACGTAGTTGACTGGCGGATCGGTTTCGTCCGGATAGAAATCTGGCGAAATGATTAACGGACCGGGAGAATTAACAGCGGCGGCCGTTTGCGCAAACCGCATCCCGAGCACAGCCGAGTTTTATCGATACTGCCGGTAACAATAAATCAACCGGGGAAGCCCGCATTCACTCTCGCGGAACCGGCGCGGCGCGGCGGCGGATCTTACGGGAAGAGGAAAATGTACAGATAAGAGTAATCACGCGACGTACGCTGACATCAGCCACTCGATATACGCGAGCGTCTCGTAAGTGAGATTAATTAATCATTTCGCTGTGCAATTAGCAGTGGGGGCCAATCTGACGCGTCGCGCGGCTCCGTGAATCACAGTTTTCAATCAAATCGTGTAAACAAACACAGAAACATATTGTTTTCATTCTCCCATAGCAAATGGATCACTTCTTATAATTTTGTGCGGTAAAATTTTTCCGTAAATAGACGAAGTCCTGATTTAAGTCCAATCCTCGGGTCCGCGCTCTGTGACATAGATCGTACAGGGCTTCCATTGCGACTGTCACCACAGTTCGAATTATACCGTGTCTAGTGTCATTCTAATCAGAAAAATACCACGAATGTATTTGGCGAAAGCCCTGCAAACAAGTAATGAAAAATAAAGAAGATCAAAGACATGACTAAGATCGTGTAGCTTCGTTCGGTTTAGATCAAGACCGTACACGAAGTATCCTTTTAACTTCTATGCGTCATGTTTTAGCAATACGTAACATGAAAATAAATTTTGTCGTTTAATTATATTCTTTAGAATAGATACACGTGTATAAATGAGTTTGATACTGATTTTATTTCATATATCATTGTAAAGAAATTCTTTCCCTTATTCAATGCTAATTTTGATTGTATTTTGACTGCAGATTTCTGCAAATCTTTGCATATTGAAATTACATGGGCCGTTTATTTTTTTTTTTTTAATGGACTTACACCAGTTTCAAAATAAACGGATCACATTCTACCTGTGCATTTAATTCGTAAACGCATTTTATTTGTGGTATCCGATTTCTGAATGCATGAAATTCGTCCAACAGGTCGACACAAGGTTTCCGAATACAAATTAAATTTTGCGGAACCGTAGCTGCACGAGCATAGTTTCTACGGTAATGTTTTTGCGTTGTTTTTGACGGGTGCAAAATCGTCGGATCATTTAGAAAAGTTTGCAACAGACGGTTCGACGTCGCTGAGGGAATCGCCTCGGACACCTATGACAAACTGAGCTCTCCCACATACGTGATCGCGAAACTTATCCGAGCACATTTTCCCAGGTACAGAGAAGGGGTCCGCGCGATGTTGCAGCTCGGGAAACATTGGTTCCGCACGAATCGATAAATCAACCCCGGTTTGCACGTTGTTCCTGCCTCGGGCAACCAAGAACAAACCGCGATGTACACTGCGCCGGCCAGTGTGCACCGTATCGGCCGAGGATAATCGTGTGAAAAACAATCGACTTCGATAATTCCCCCGGTAATGCATCAGGATGCTGCGCGCGAGATCGCATCTTTCGCGTGGACCCCGATACCTCTCGCGTTACGCACCCTGGCTGCACTCAAAATAAACGACAAGCCCACGGAATTTACCCCTGAAATTCTGTGGGAATTTTAGGGAAGTTTGTGGGAAGTTTCTTCGAAAAATATTCTCTGCTCTTTGGCAGATTTTCGTGCAAATTATCGTTTTTGTGTTGCAGGCATTACCTTGATTTTTTCCAGGATAGAATCTCGATTTCAATTTAATTCCGAAAATATTAGGGCTACCCTTAAGTAATCAATCATTTGCAAAGAATTTGTTTTGCCCTTAAAAGAGAGTATTTTACATTACTTTATAGAAGTAAGAATGTGCCTATCCAAGTTTTCAGCCATTTTTTAAATAATATATACCTAAGGAAATAAGTTTGTTGAGTAATTCCACGTAGATGGATCCTCGCAATCTCAATAATCGTAAATTAAAAATATTAGAACCCTTCATTTTTACCTGTCCCGTAAACCTAGTGTTAATAGCAATTTTTGTTGCAGGCATTACCTTGATTCTTTCCAGGATAGAATCTCGATTTCAGTTTAATTCTGAAAATATTAGGACTACCCTTAAGTAATCAATCATTTGCAAAGAATTTGTTTTGCCTTTAAAACAGAGTATTTTACATTACTTTATAAAAGTAAGAAGAATGTGCCTATCCAAGTTTTCAGCCATTTTTAAAATAATATATACCTAAGGAAATAAGTTTTTTGAGTAATTCCACGATCTTTGCAATCTCAATAATCGTAAATTAAAAACATTAGAACCCGTCATTTTGCCAAGTCCCGTAGACCTAGCGTTAATAGCGATTTTTGTTGCAGGCAATAGCTTGATTTTTTCGTGATAATTTATCTTAAAAACTGTCCAAGGACGGTCCAAATCAGGGACTTACACAAAATTACGGCACAAACGAGGCCCAACGTAGAATCGAGGACGGCGATAAGGGAAACACGGAAATAATTATCGTCAAGTTCCGCAACGCTAGCGAATTTAATAAGAAACTTTTGCGGCGCGCTCGGAAACTTTCGAATAACGAAAATAATTGTGTCAGAATTATCCCGCTAATGGAATCCAGTGTAACCGGCGCGGCGGCGCGTTCTTCGAATTTTTCTGGAAACTACTTATTCAAGAAAGTTCCGAGCAATAAAGTATACCGGGAAGTTTCGAGCAATACGGTTCTCGAGCCGAGTAATACTTGAAAATGTATAAAGAATAATCCCGGCGGGCAAAGTCGGCATTAACGCGGCGCTCGCGAATGTTAATGCCCTGGAAGAGGAACCCGAAGCAGAAGAGGTTATCGGAGAACCGGGATTCGAAATGGAGGAGCTCGACGACTCGAAAGACGTCCACGGGAGTATCTCGTTGCTGGTCCGATGCCGTACCACTGCTAATAACGTAATCCGAAATAAAACAATTCGGTACTTCGCGGACTGTCATGGCGGCGCTCTTAGTCCGCGCTCTGGCGGCCATTAGCGCGCGGTGACACTGCGTTCGTCAAAATTAAGACAAACAGCCACGAAAATTAGATGATTCTTAGCAGCAAATGTTCTAAAAATTCCAAAATTTTGATTCCACAATTTATTGGCTGCGAAAATCATCAGAAAATTACGAAATTCAACCGTGTATTGGTGCTCCACATGTGGAACATGAATTTGAGACAATTTTTCTATCGAAATGAGGGTTCAATGGCATTCTAATATTTTTATATCAACATTTTCCATAATCGTACCTGCGTACAAAGAGGGGAACAAAAGATTAATACGAGTGTATTAATGTTTATACCACCGTTTAGATGACTGAGTGTTTCATATGTTTGTTATATATAATGTTATTGATTTAATCGTTGCGTTTACGTTTAAATTAAATTGTAAAGCGTTATTAGTTTCGGGAAGCCCGATTTCATTTATTAAGAAACAGTTTATTCCGCGGGAATATATTATGTTTGATTTAGGAACTGAACGGTATTATGGTTTAAATCGGAGCAGTATAAAATTAATAGGATGTGTAGAGGTGACGCTCGTTCATGATATTATGAAGTACAAAATTATGTCACGAGTTGTACAAGATGAAACGATGAACAGCGATGTAACATTAGGTCGTGATTTTATGAAAATTGCTAGGTTGTCTTTATGCAAGAAGCAAGTATCGACAGTGCTAATATTTCAAACATTTTATCACTTCTGAACTATTTGTACTTCTCGTCGAATATAGTTTTACATATTTTGTAAACGCAACGCATCAAAAAATTATATATAACAGACAAACATATGAAACACTCGGTCATATAAACGGTGGTACAAAGATTCTTACACGAATTATTTTGCTTCTAGGGCCTGTACGTAAATTCCTCTAACAAACAATCGCCAAAATGGACGAGAAGAATGCACATGGTTCAGCTGCGTAGGACCAGCAGCGTCATAGTAAATTCAGCCCGCAGCCGGTCGTTATCAATTCCCCGAACTATCCTAATTCGACGTACCGAAAAATCCGGACTTAGCAATCGTTCCTCGAAGGTGGAAAGGACGTTATTGGCCAGGTGGAGGGCAATTCGGGGGAAACAAGCGGCCGTCGAAAAACCGCAGGACCGTTCTAGTCTTTGGTTTCGATCGGTTGATTCTGGCGACCCGGTGTCGTTGGAGAGAGAGATCAAGAGAAACGGCGAGAGAGAGGGAGAGGGAGGGTTGGGGTGGAGGGGTTGGGGGGTCGTTCGGCTTTCGGCGGAACGCCAAATATTTATCTCGCATCGTCGGGACCTCTCTTTGAAAGCCCAACGACCGTATTATTGCGACAAATCGCAGTTCCGAGGGTTAACTTTCGTGCGAACGACCGATTGTTCAGTGACGGACGCCATTGTCTGTCACCGAAATCCTGCTAATCCATTTGCACCGGCCGGAAAGCGAGGACACGCGGTTTTCTGCACGCGAATAGCGCGTTCTTTTTTTTATTTAGCGTTTTAAGTATCTTTCTAGTAGGGTTCTAGTATTTTTAATTTAATATTATTCAAGCAAGCATACGTGAGAAGTTATTCAGCAAATTTATTTCTTCGGGTACACATTATTTTAGAAGTATTGCCGAAAATGTGGGTGGCACGTTCTTGTTATTTTTATGAGGTAATGCGAAACAGTCGCTCTTAGTGCTCCGTAGATCTAGCGTTAAAAGTAACGTTTTTGGAATTTAGGACGATGAAAGAACTGCAAACATAAAATTGAGGAACAAAAGGGCCTCGCCAACAGGTGAATTAAATTAGCGTACGCACGCGTGTTACTATTTTGCGTGGCCTCTCGTTGATGATACTTTTTATACCGTTTTAGTGGCTCCCGGTAGACGTTTAAACAATTCTGCTACGATTTGTTTGAACGGTTCTATGACGGTGTGGTTCGACGACTCGATCGTTTCACATTTTTAAAGCAATGGAAACGATTGTTTAAAAGGCTGAATACTTTATTAATTGCACAGCGGAAAGTCGGAGACAAGCTAGCGAAACTATGTTGAAGTCAAGAGAGACCGAACGAGAGAAACCAATAAAATTTTTAGGTCGTACAATTTTGTTATCCTTCCTTGTTATACTTCCATTTAAAAAAGGAACCTCGCTCGGACACACGGTTTCTACATTTTGCATTTTTCTACGAAAATACATCGAAATTGCCACTGTGGGAATATAACGATTGTTCCTACCGCGTGTAAAATCGTTTTCTAATAATACAAATAGACAACTTGGCTCTCTTTAATCCGAAAATCGAAAATAATTTTGACGAATTTTATGCGACACAAAGAAGCCAATTGTCATCACATTTTAATGCCTAAACTAAACTATGTACTTTCTAGTTACAGGTAAAATCATTTTTCCGACATCTAGTAGCCATCAAAAATGTTTTAAAAGAAATTAAGCGATAAATTGCAAAGGAAGGTGCTACAAGCTTCGAAATAAGTCACGGTGTTGCAACGGAGCTCCAAAAAAATGTCTTATTCTCGATTATTAAATAATTATTAAGGGCCCATGTTCCTAAAGACTTTTCAATGGCTTTTTCAACAGCAACGATCATTTCAATCGCGAACCAACTGCAGCCGCGTCACCGAAAGAATTTCGTTTCAGATCGTAATCCAAAATTTCGCGAAGCGTTAACGAATGTCCCAACAAACCCGGTTTAATTTTTCAGGTTCAGTTTTTGTTCAGTTTTCCCCGCTTTGCTTAACCCGGTCGATCCCCTTTCGACGACCGGAAAAACCGAGGGGAAAAAGGGGCGGGCCGACCAAAGGGTAACAAGGGAACTTTGTCAAAGTATCCGCGTAATTAGCTAATTAAAGTTCCCGGGAGCAATCTCCGTGACGAGAAGATCGTCGCTTTCCGCGGATTCTAATTGAACCAGTTCGCGAGATAAGGTCTTCAATTTTAACGTAACGGACACGGCGAGAAGTCACGAACCGGTCGACGCGACCGGATGCAATTAGGGGCTCGGAACGCGACGCGGCCCGGCCCGACCCGGCCCGAAAAACTATACTTATCATAACTGCGGCAATTTGCCCCGCGAATTACATCGGGAATTGACGGTGTAACTGAAAACCGGCGTGGTGTGCTTGTCCCGCGTTCCTCGAGAGGGATTATTATTTTCCAACGGGCCTGGGAATTTTTCCGCTCGGCTCGGCTCGCGACAAAGATCGCAAATTTCGCGTAATTAGACCACGCTCGCCGCGCACTTATGGCAGTCGGAGCGAAATAGAACCGAGCAAGAATTCCGACGGAAATTGGTGTAGCTATGTGCCCGATGAAACGGGAAATTAAATGTTCTGGACGACGTTTTACCATTTCTGCGGCCATTTTTTGGCCATTCTCGAACTTAATGTTCTTTCGGCCACGTTTTCACTTAACATTTAGAACCTGAAGATTTTTCGGGAATAATTGATAGTGTTGGGTTTTGTTAAATGAATTTTCGCGTTGAACGTTAGACTAACTGTTTATTAAAGTAAAAAGAAAAGGGATAAATAGAAAAAAGTAATACACGCTCGCATACTACTGAAGGTAGAACTGAGATGAACGCCATCTCTGAGGTAGAAAGAAAAAGAACAATTATGGCGGATTATTCGAGAAATATAGAATCGCGGTTGCAACAGATATTTTATAAAGAACTTCGATGATTTTACTGAATGATTTTAAAGAGTTGTTTTGCAGGAAACAGCGCCACGCCAATTTTCATTATCCGTGCTTCTGTGTCGAACGGTATCACTCGACAGCGAAAGGAGCCCCGGTAGTGTGGCAGTGTGTTAAAAATTTCAGCCATTCGACAACCCTTTTGTAACGCTAGGACCGAAGTTTCGAGCTGAAAGCAGCGACGCGACGTCGACACAAAGAAAGAAAGGAATGCCGATCGAGCGATATCGCGTTAGGGACGCGACGCTCGATAGAGTGTTTGAAACAGGAAACAGTGATTACTTCTGCGTACACCCGATAGAAACGCGGGGGCGGTACTCACAATACATCTATGGGGGACTGGGGAGACCACTCTCGACGAGGCCGTGCCTTGTTGGGCATTTGCGCTGGTTTGATTGTTCACATCCTTGGGATATCTGGAACACAATTTGTACGGAAACGTTAGGCATACATTGGATACGTATTTCCATATTTTAATATTTTTTGGGCGAACGTTTCTCGGATATTTTTGAGCCGTTCAACTGTCAAATCGATTCCACGAAAGAAAAATTTACGAAACAGTGTATATTCACTTTTAACAATTTTTCCAATTCTTATTAACTGTCAAATTGATTCCACGAAAGAAAAATTGAGGAAACAGTGTATATTCACTTTTAACAATTTTTCCAATTCTTATTAATTGTCAAATCGATTGCACAAAAGAAAAATTGAGGAAACAGTGTATATTCATTTTTAACAATTTTTCCAATTATTATTACTGAGTTGAGGCCCATTATGAACACTGAAAGAACCGAGCGAAATGACGGGTTTTATATTTTAGAATTACAGTAATGTTTTGGTCTAGACCGAACGGAGCTACACGATCTTAGTCGGTTCGTCTATCCCCTCCACTGGGGGGCAACTGTAAGACTTTTTTATTTTTCACTATTATTTTCTATGGGACTTTCGACAACATATTCGTGGCATTTTGCTGATTAAAATGACACTAAACACGATATAATTTAAACTGTAGTGGTTTTAGTCCCTTCCTTTTCTTCTTTAGAAGAAAATGGCAGTCCTACACGATGTATGTGACAGCACGGACCCGAGGATCGGACTTAAATCAGGACTTTACTGTATTCAGGTGTTAAAGATGTTTCTGAGGACGTTCGCAGAACGCATTTATTTATCCACACGTGCAGCGATAAATATATTTATATCTGTGAGTTTCATTACATTATAAATTTACTCGTGACGGAATAAATTTACATAATAAATTGAGCTCGTTTCACGTTAAACGATCGTATATATTCTATATTCGTATATATTCGTATATATTCTCTGTTAGAATTGTTAAAATTATACACTTTCATGGTAAACCTTTGAAGAACTCGTTTACTCGTGCAAATTGCCGTGTACCCTCGCTTCCATACGGATCATAGAAAAATATCTTTTAAATCGATATGCAAGAAAAGGTAAAGCCGGCGTGTAACCTAGATTCTCCGAAATGTTTACGTTATTGATTTTGAGGAACCATTTTCTTTCTATCGTCACTGTTTTACGTGTACATATGCATGGTCCGCTGTATGTATATAAATATATAAATATCCTAAATATGTATATACACTTTCTTGAAAATGTTTGGCTGGGGACTGAAGCCAAGAACGATTTTTTATTATTCACGAGAGTTGACGAATATTTAAAGTACTCAATCAACAGAAGCTAAAAATAATAGAATTTTATTCCTCCACTGTACCCTACCGTTGCATTAATTAACAACAAACGTGTCGGTTCGAAGCGAGCTAAATCCGAGCCACGATTTGCGAACGGAAAATAATACTAAGTAATTCTAACGCCAATAAAAAAAAAAAAACGAAAAATAAATAATAATTTCCCGAGGAAAACTATCACTGCTGTACTATGACTGCTTCAATCTTCCTGATCACTGTGCACCAGCGTTTCATTCATTAACAAACATCGAATTCTCTCGAACCTGAACCCGTTAGACGATTCACGGAGGATAGATAATTAATGCGAACCAAATCCATCATTTACAGAAATTCCGTGATCAATGTTATAAACGATAACATCGTAAGCAACACAGTTTCATCGCTTCGAATTTTCCTGGTCGCCGTACACTCAAAATAACGGATCGTTCATTAAATCTCTCTTCGGATCATTATTCCGTTCACTCGTTCCGCTGTTAAATAGCGGACGTTTATTTATTCAAGAAGAAATCGAGTGAGATACAAACCAGCAAATCTAAGAATACGTTGTTTTCAATGCGTCAAAAATGATCAAGGCGCGAAATGAATTTTCATTCATCCCCGCAATCATTGCTGCGTATTTTTGCTTTTTTATAAGGATCCGCCTATTCGCGAACAAAAACATAGAAAACTCGCGAGCCTGTATCGCCGGAGGAATAATTAATAGGAGCTCGTCGATACTCGCGGAACGCAGAATCTCCTCGTGAAAAATCAAACGGCACCGAGAACAATTCACCGGTTACGTTTATTGCGAGGCGAAATGAAAACTCTGGTCGGAAACGGGCGCAACTTTTTCTCCACCGTTCTACAACGGATGACACTCGCCCTCCTCCCCTCGTTCTCCATCCCCTCGTTCTCCACCCCCTCGCCCTCCACCCCCTCGCCCTCCACCCCCGGAAGAGTTAAGAGCGCATCGTTGTCCGCGGGCCGCCATTATCGCGGCTCGGGAAACTTTCGGATTCGTATCGCGACCCGGACCGCGGAGGACCGCGTCTTTAACTGAATGTATCCCCGTGTTAATTCGTTCCCCTTTCTTCGGGTTCTTCCTCTTCGGGTTCTTCCTCCTCGGGGTTCGGCTTCCTCGAGCGTCGTCGCTCTCGTTCACGGCGCGGCGCCGCTCTGTGTGCTTAATTCCCGCGTCGCGTCGCGTCGCGTCGCGTCGCCGGGCTACGTGGAACGCGACGCGAAAAATGATTCGCGTTCTATTTTAAACAATGCCCGCGCCGCATTGATTCCAAGACCTACTTCCCGCCGCGACTCACACTGGTCCGGATCAGAAAATTTCGCGACAGTTGAATAGAACCTCTGAACCGTAAGAGATATCGACACTAATTTTTGGGCTGTGACTAATATATTATCGTTATGTTACAAATGGGTGACAAAAGAAAATCATAAAATTATTTTAGCAATATTTACTTTGTATTTTGTTGGAGTTTTTAGGGAAGATTCCAAACGAACATTTGGTAAACTTAATGTTTAATTTAACAGCCAAAAGATACAACAAACAACTAAATTAACTGGAGCGCGTGTGTTAAAACAAAACCATTTCGATGTCGCCATGCGGACATAACAAAACAAAACATAAAAACGCACACACAAGGATATAATAAAGAATTAATGTATACGCGACCTCTGTCGATAGCTCGGCGTCGCCAACATGTGACAGTGATTGGCCATTCTAACATATTTGTTATTACATACTTATATGTCGCGTAATTATTAATTCTTTAGCTTCTTCATCTAAATTTCTAATTTTCTTTGTACGTGATTTTATCCGTATATTATTATATTAGTAAATATATACTAGTAAATTTTTCCTACTGTATTCAACATTATTTCTTTAATAGAATGCGTGCATGAATTGCTATTAAAGAACATGACTTTTCATCGCAAAAGTCTGCTCTTCAATTTAAAAAAGAGAAACGAGAGAAAATATTAAATAGGAGCGTCAGGATATCTCATTAAAGAGAAACAATTTTTGTGGCGAAAAATGCTGTTCTTAAAACGTCCAAGTTTCAATGTTTATTACAACCGTAATATCGATTGAAATGTACTAATTTTTTCATTTTCGAGGTCCGTGGACGTTTAAGGAATAACGTTGCTTAGATATCGATACGAGAAAGTTCGTTTTTCGAGTAATTATTAATTCTTTATCTTCTTGATCTAAATTTCTAATTTTCTTTGTACATGATTTTATCCGTATATTATTATATTAGTAAATATATACTAGTAAATTTTTCCTACTGTATTCAACATTATTTCTTTAATAGAATTCGTGCATGAATTGCTATTAAAGAACATGACTTTTCATCGCAAAAGTCTGCTCTTCAATTTAAAAAAGAGAAACGAGAGAAAATATTAAATAGGAGCGTCAGGATATCTCATTAAAGAGAAACAATTTTTGTGGCGAAAAATGCTGTTCTTAAAACGTCCAAGTTTCAATGTTTATTACAACCGTAATATCGATTGAAATGTACTAATTTTTACATTTTCGAGGTCCGTGGACGTTTAAGGAATAACGTTGATTAGATATCGATACGAGAAAGTTCGTTTTTCGAGTAATTATTAATTCTTTATCTTCTTCATCTAAATTTCTAATTTTCTTTGTACGTGATTTTATCCGTATATTATTATATAAGTAAATGTATATTAGTTAATTTTTCCTACTGTATTCAACATTATTTCTTTAATAGAATGCTTGCATGAATTGCTATTAAAAAACAAGACTTTTCATCGCAAAAGTCTGCTCTTCAAAAAGAGAAATGAGAGAAAATATTAAATAGGAGCGTCAGAATATCTCATTGAAGAGAAACAATTTTTGTGGCGAGAAATGCTGTTCTTAAAACGTCCAAGTTTCAATGTTTATTACAACCGTAATATTGATTGAAATGTACTGATTTTTTAATTTTCTAGATTCATGGACATTTAAGAAATAATGTTGATTAGATATCGATACGAGAAAGTTCGTTTTTCGGCTGAAAGTGATTTATTTTTCCGATCCGGACCACTGTGCGGCCCCGTCGTGTTCCGGAAGCTTCCCGACACCAATAGCCGCACTCCATTTTCATTAAACGGACACCTAGATTTCGTAGTCGAGATTCTAGAGCAGCTACTTCCTTTTCCATGAAAAGACCGACGAAAAGATCATGTCCGGTGCACCCGCCGGCTCAAAGGCGCTCTCTTAGCTCTGCTGAGCCACCCTCTCTCTCTCTCTGCAGATCTTGCCCAGGTTTTTATACCAATGCCTCACTGTGTTTGCAGAAGCACGGACAGTAATCCTGCGACCTCGATCCCATAGAAACGGGGGAGCTATGCTATTGTTAGTTCACTGTCGATTTTATGCGTTCACGACAACTGTGACTAGGCTTAACCCTCAACGGTCCGGAAGCATCTCAAGTTTACTTCCCACCGGGACTCAACATTTTTGTATCAAGTGTAGAAAGGAAAATAATTATATTTTTCTTTATATATAGATATATATTTTGTTATTTTTGCCGCCATATAAGCGGCGTTGGACTTATATGGCGGCTTTGGCCCCGTAAGGGTTAATTAAAAACAGTGAACCCTTTAGGAGTATTTATAAACACTGTTGTATCATTTTCAACACAAAATGTTGCAATTTACTCGTGCAATACCGAAGTGTTTCGTAATTTATTCAGTACAAACACATTTAATTTAAGCGGCGTTGGACTTATATAGCGGCTTTGGCCCAGTAAGGGTTAATTAAAAACAGTGAACCCTTTAGGAGTATTTACAAACACTGTTGTATCATTTTCAACACAAAATGTTGCAATTTACTCGTACGATACCGAAATGTTTCGTAATTTATTCAGTACAAACACATTTAATTTAAGCGGCGTTGGACTTATATGGCGGCTTTGGCCCCGTAAGGGTTAATTTAAAACAGTGAAACCTTTAGGAGTATTTACAAACACTGTTGTATCATTTTCAACACAAAATGTTGCAATTTACTCGTACGATACCGAAGTGTTTCGTACTTTATTCAGTACAAACACATTTAGTAATGTAAAAAATATTTTGAATAATGATAGAGCAATTTTTAGTGACGCCTTACAGTCGCCATTCGAGTGCTAAGGGTTAATAGTGTTTGGAATTAACGGAAGGTCGGCTTAAAAAGGGGGATGTTCTCCATTCGAATGAAAACGTTTCACGCAGAGAGCGCGAATTGTAGCGCTTTTTATTTATTCTTTCTTTCTTTTAGCCGTTGTCGCTCGCGATTTATTTCCGTTTCCATTGTTTCGGCATCTTCGCGCGCCACTTCGACCTAAATTCCCTCGTTTCCTCCTGGCCCGCCCTCGCCTTCTTTTTTCTACCGGGGATTTTACGGCGCGCGACGCGATGCACCCGCGATGAATAGATAACGAACGAACAATGCGGGCTGTCGTTCTCGCGTCAACGGAATTAATCGGATTTCGAGACGCGAGGGACCGAACGACAGTTTCGAAGCGGCGCGACAAGATAAGCGCAACGATCCGACCGGTTCGACACCTTCATCCCCGTCGATTCCTTTCAAATATTTTCCTTTGCCCATGCTCCACGCGAGCCGACATCTTCGACAACCGACAACTTCCTCTTCATAAGTCATCAGTAGATCCAAACAGCGGATAAAACGGCGAATAAAAATCGTACATCAATTTAATGTGTCCTTCCCAAGGGGAGACTCTAATCGTCAAACTTGTAGAAGATTCAAGCATCGAAACGAGTCCGAGTTTATTGCTGTGAGTTTATTTTTTCCAAAATTACAACTGGTTAAATATCGCCAATTTCTCTAAACTGGTTATATTCTTCTTCGCATAATCTCTCCAGGATCTTCCGTGTAATAAAATAGTTTTATGTACAATTTCAACACGTGCACACCGAAACGATCCACAAAGATTGTAGAATTATACTGTACCGCAAAGATCTAGCATTGGAGCATAGTCGTCCCCACTCTAACTTCCCCTTCCACCATTCTATTCCCTCACTCTTCCGCCACGGCTGGGTCACGTGACGCGTCCCCTCTCTGTCATGTCTGCGTCACAATGTCACGTGCCTAACCCGGTACATGGAGAGAGAGAGAGACAGAGAGAGAGCGAGAGAGGGGGGTAACTTTTTCCCTCAATTCGTACTCCCTCCCCTCATCCGGTGACCACGCGAGTGATTTACGGGTAGAGATCGAGAGAAATCGGCGGCGTCGATTGGCCCGGACAGAGAAGAGGCGTTCGTTTTACCGATAAACTGGAATTCAAACATGGTCGATTTTTCCAACGGGAGATGGACGCGCCGGGGGATTGATCGAGTGTAAGGGGGGAGAGGATTCGTTTGTTTGTTTTTTTTTTTTTTTTGGAAAATGGATGTGCGAGGGCCGAAAACGGGAAACCGGAAGGGAAAATCCGGGACTGTGAAGGCGGCCGGTAAGCGATCGTCATGTCGGCGCCGGTTTGCAAACAACGCCGGCCGATGATCGATAACGGGGGCAAACAATGCTCTCGTCAAACTTTCTCTTCCGATGCACGTATCACTGCGGAAGAACGCGGCGGAATTCTTCGCGTTCGTTTCGAAACTATTCGAACGCCCCCACCCCCTCTCCCTCCAACCCCCGGACGCCCGCGTTGCCATTGTCTCCGCGGTGAAGTCATCCCCGCTTTTGTTTGCCACCCCCTAGGAGGTTAAGCTTGGCGAACCGCGAACAGCCCCCTTCCCCTAATTTGTTAAACCGTTCTCGCACGCGAGACCAATTTTCACTTGAACTTTTTTTCCGCGTATTTTTGCGCCGCCCACGATCAAACAACGGAACCCGGGCGTCGTTACGGTCATCGGATTAATTAGCTAATGGCTTCCGGTTCTGCTAATTCGGCAATCCGTGAACGTTATCTTCGTCGCGAGTTTAGAAACCACTTTGTAGGTTAGGTTGCACGCTGTGTCGGTCACGTCCTGTGCTGTACATTTTTATTACAATATGTTATTCTGATAAACAGTTTTTCTAAATTTATTTCCACTAAGATTTTTCCAACTTTTAAGAAATGAAGATTATTTAATAAGCTTGAGTTAGGTTACACATTACACGTATATTATTGTGTGTTGTTGAGTTTAATTATTATAGACAGTTGTACGTATTCCCAGAAAAACATATTTTATGTTGTATCTTTGAAGGCATCGTTGTTGGTACACAGGTCGTTGTACAAAATGAAAATTGTCTGCATCGATTGCAGGATGTAGGAGTGATGTAAAAATTTTTTACGTTTATGTTTCTTTGAATAATTCTCAGAAATTGAAAATAATACGAGGCCTACGGGTTCTGAAGTTTTTTCCGTTTTATGTTTCACACGGCCATTTCCACCGCGAGTGCATAAAATCCAAATGGAGATATGTATAAACAACACCGTCATCGTAAAGTTACAATAATCATTAGATATCGTGTAAGAACAATAAAGTTGACGTAATAATATTTCGAAAATACAATCCCAGAATTTGCCGAATTTGCGATCGATTTTGTGCATAATTTTGAAGGAAACTATATTTCTGTGTCTACAGTGGGCACAGAAATTGTTTCGCACGAGCCAATCAGGATGTCCGGAACAGGTTCGACTTCCTCGAGGTTCCGAGCGGTAGGTTCGCGCGGAAATTCGCGTGGCACATTTTGCGACCGATCAAGGCCGAATGGACGAGAGTTTTACAGCCGGCCAGCACCGGTAATTGCATTCACCGGAAATGGCGCCGCGGCGATATGAAAAGTTGCAAACGGCTCGCACACCCTCCCGTCGTTTTCATAGAAAAGAGTGAGAGCACTCCCGCGACTAGGAGAATTTCCATAATCGAGGAGGCGACGACGTGGCCTTCGGCTCGTTAAACGTTGAACGCCGAGCGTTCTCTGACGCGGAACAAGTATCTTATTAATTGGGAGATTAATGGACGTTTATTACCCATTCTGATTTATATTGCACAAGAAGTATCTTCTTTGATTACACAAAATTATCTTGTATACTTTCTCGATTTGTTGGAACCGTTCATTGCTGCCTCAGAGTACACGCACAGTAAATTTATTATTTTTTTAAAACGGCAGATTGTTTAATCTGTTATAATTTGATTAAAAAGAATCGTGAGGAAATCAGCCTGGGGCTTCAACCCTAAAACTTCAAACTCAAGCTGAAGCTTGAAGCTTTAACTTAAGACTTCAACTTAAGGTTTCAACTTAAGGCTTCAATCTAAAACTTCACCTTGAGACTTCAACTTAATGCTTCAACCTAAAGCTTATACTTAAGGCTTTAACTTCATATCTCAAACTAAAGCTTTACCTTAAGGATTCAAGGAAAGCTTTACTTTAAGGCTTCAACTTAAGTCTTCAACTTAAGTCTTCAACTTATGGCTTCAATTTAAGGATTCAATTTAAGGATTCACTCTAAGGCTTCAACCTAAAGCTTCTTTGTAAGTCTTTAACGTAGGCTTCAACTAAATGCTTCAACCTTAAAGCTGCAATTTAAAGCTTCACTTTAAGACTTCAACTTAAAGCTTCGACTTAAGGCTTCAATTTAAGGATTCAAATTAAAGTTTCAACCTCGACCTTCAACTTAATGCCTCAATCTAAAGCTTCACCTGAAGGCTTCAAGGAAAGGCTTCAACTAAATGATTCAACCTTAAAGTTTCAAC
>CM052139.1:2282931-2294025 GCA_028454255.1 Halictus ligatus | reverse complement strand
GTGTGCGTGTGTGCGTGCGCGCGTCCCGTCTTCGCATTTTCAGTTGTCGGTTCCTCGCATCCTATACACGGCCGTGGTGAAATATGAAACCTCTCTGTGAACGAAAACGGAAAACTCATTTCGCAAAGGTATAATGAAGCCCACAAAATGGTACGAATATAAATTATTTAAGCACCGACTTCGCGGGTTTATCATAACAGAGGGGAAATATTATATCCCCTCGCGGGATTTTTGTTGCTGCTCATTACGTCCGTGATTGTTCTAACCTCTCGCATTATAATAAGGATTATTATCAATTAATTATCCATTTCATTGTTTCTCACATTTCACTTGTCCGATCATAATAAAAATAATAAAATCAAAATCCTCTTTCAATTTCTCTTTCTCGCTGCATTAATACCAACATTTAACGTTGATAATGTCAATTAATTTGCAGGATTCACCAGGCAGAGATCCCTTCTCCAAGAAGTGAATTTTGCATCAAGGATTAGCGAAGTTGGGCCAAGTTACTCGACTTATTAGCGATACACAGGGTGTCCAAAAACGAAGGAGTGTGTTTAGAAGTCTAAATGAGCCGCTTATTTTGCAAGTGGCCTAAGAGATATTTAAGGGTTTGCGTTTCAATAAATTTAAAAATATACGTATAGGACATTAATGAGTCGTACTGCTTAAGTGAATCTAAGGGTGTTAAATTTATAGTTCCTATTAAAATAGTGGCAATTATTAAGTGAATAGTATGCGTTTTCTTATCAAGAATGGAGTTAGGCCACTTTCAAAATTAACAACCGGATTCATTATAAAATTTGAAGGTTCCCAAGTCCATTCAACATAATTCAAGATGCTTCAAATGGAAAAAAAACAATATTGAATTTATTTTACATATCCTTAAAACACTTCGGGAACATAATTTATGCGATTCAATTAACTACATAACGTGCAAAATTACAAACATAAATTTATTACAAAACAATTTACTGCTCATCTACATTTTCTGCGTGTAAAAGGGATTTGAAGTAATCATGATGTTCCGGTGGTATATATCGTAATAGGTCCCATTATGTCCTTGAATTTTGCTGTTGTAATTTGTCTGATATTTTTATACAGTGGTGTCAATACAATATTTTCGAACTTTTTTGGTCTACCCCGACGTGGTAATAAATTCAGGATTTTAAAATTTTTATTCTTATTCATCGATGTCTTATTTAATATTAAATTTTAAGTTTTGTATTAATTAAACGTACTGGTTATTCAACTAACGCAATTGTCCAAAAACTGAGGTTAAATTGTAAATACTAATCAATTAATATTACCTTCATCGCTACTTTCCGACATTATCAATAGTAAATATATCATCTTGATTATTTAAGTATAAATGGAGTTAGGCCACTTTCAAACTACACGGTTCGATTATTAAACTAACTCTGAAGCCTTATGTGTCAAGAATTATCGTATTTGCTCGGATTATAAGCAACCTGAAATGCTTTACTGATAAATAACATAAAGTTGTACGCGCAACCATGATAACCGGAAAAAACTGAAAAACGGAGTTAGGCCACTTTCAAAATAAACGGCTCATGTAACGTTGATAATGTCAATTAATTTGCATTATTCACCAGGCAGAAAATTCTCCAAGAAGTGAATTTTGCATTGAGGATTAGCGAAGTTAGGCCAAGTTACCCGACTTATTAGCGATATACTGAGTGTCTAAAAACGCACGAGTGTGTTGAGAAGTCTGAATGTTGAGGGTCGATGATTCGCGGCCGATTTGCAAAATGCAAAGAAGGAAAATGTTTCGCAAGAAATATGCAGGCTTAATTGTTCGACAGGCACGCAAAATGGCGGGTGACGAAGTCTTCGGAAAGCCGAGAAACCGGGGACAGATTCGCAGACAATTGAAGGAACGCGACGAGAGAGTGCTATAACGAGAGAAGTCCCTTGCTCGCAATTACGAGGCGAAGCCTCGCGAGCTCTTGCAAGCCGAAAGTCCAAAGTGGCGAGTAAACTATCGAACGCCATAACTTCGGCGGAACTCAGTCATTTTCCGATAGAGGGCCCTCTACTTTGCGCGGAATTAACTCCTTGTCGAACTTTACGACGGTTTCATGCGCGCATGAATAATATAACAACGGGAGAGAGAGAGAGAGAGAGAGAGAGAGAGGGAGGCGCGCTACGTAATTATGGCAATATTACACGACAACCGACCCTGCTGTAATATTCATTTATCCGCGGCGCGGCTACAATGTATTTAAACCAATAGCGAGGCGCCTATCTTCGTGACGTATAATCTCGCGAATTATTCCGCCGGTTTCTCCGCCATTAAGATACAATCACGCCAGCGTAGACTATCGCGGAACCACTATTATCCGAGTGTTTCACTATACGAATATTTTACTATCTGAACGTTCTGATTGTTGCCGTTTTGTTGCCAGAACTGTGTTTTAATTATGCGGCTCGCTGTTCCGGCATTCTACTAGCTTGTTCCGTTCTTCTAGTACGCTGTTATTCGAACGTTCCGCTGACATAATGACGCGTTACCTGATTAATAGACCGCGAGGATTTATGCGCTATAGAAATTGTCTGCACTGATTGTCGGAAATGGAAATTTCGTTCTTACTCTCTAATCACTTTCTGAAATTCAATGTAACGGATTCTTGAAGTTTTTTTAATCTTTTCACCGAGGGAAATTTTACCAACTCGTTTTAACACTTTTATTCTTATATACAAATGTTTCTTTTCAGCTACCGTTTCTGCGTTTTACTCTTCCATAATTGTGAAGATTTAATTTCATAAAATAGTTTCATTATAAATTCGTGTATTCGACTGTCGCGATCCTCAAATATTTTACTATTCCGACATTTTACTCTTCCACAATTGTGAAGACTCAACTTCATAATAAATTCGAGTGTCTAACTATATATTTTTTCGCTATTCCAGCACTATAGCCGCGATCCTCGAATGAGTCTACCATTCTGACATTTTACTCTTGCATATTTGTGAAGATTTGACTTCACAGTAAATTTTTTCTTATTTTACTATTCTGACATTTCACTCTTCCACAATTGTGAAGACTCAACTTCATAATAAATTCGTGTATTCAGCTATTGCAGTAGCGGAATATTTTGCTGTTCGCACATTTTTCTCTTCGATATTCAACAATAATCCTTTATGGCACCGTTCGATCCACCGCCCTGACTATTCCGAGGAGCTAATTTTCACGGATTCTGTGCGATTTGAATATGTAGAGTTCAGATGGAAATCCAATTGCTAATGAGCGGAAGCGTTCGTCTTCAATTTCCAGCAGCCTCTGTGCTCCGACATAATGAGTCTTTGTCGAGGAGGGTTTTGCGGAGCGCTTACCAAGGTGGAGCCTCGCGAAAAAAATTGCCGAAACACAGAGACGGCTTCACCCCGGTTAGGTTCGCCGGCTATGCGGTTGGATTCGCGGGCTGTTAACCGCGCGTCGAACTTTACAACGCTTTTACATCCGGCTGAATAATGAAAGGAGCAATTTGCCGCGGCTTCAGCCAGGTGAACAGGTGAACAGGCGAACACGCGTGCAGAACCGTCACCTGCGTCCTTATCCCTCGGATAACGGGACTTAGCTGTTACCTGTATCAACCCTTTGCAAGTACTTTAAAATCATTTGTACACAGTCAAACGTATACAAATAATAAAATTGAAAACGGATTCGAAATCGAAGAACTTTCTATGGAAATGATTTCATTAGTTTTTCTCACAAAAATCTATTTTTTTTTTGCAAACTCCTGACGTCGTAGACAAATTTTGAGATCAGATGTGAAATCAGCGTGAAAAAATCTATGGGAAATGATGTATAACATGTTGAAAAAAAATTTTTTCCGCGCGTGGTAGAAAAACCACAATTTTCTTGAAATTGTGCAAGTTTAACGAATTTTCTCGAGGTTAAAAAACGTTCGTACCATAATCTCCTTATTTTCCCCTATTCTACAAACTTTCAGCTTTAATTTAAAAAATATTTCATCACTCTACCTCATTTCCATCGAAAGTTCTCTGGTTTTGAATCCGATTCAAATCTGCCGGGCAAAGGGTTAACTCGAATTCATTTCGACGAAATTTTACATTTCCTCGCGTCGTATTATTTTATGCAACAATAGCGTTATTGTTGTTATTACGACATGGTAATCTCTTTGTTAAAGCCTGTCCATTGTTACGTTCTGAATTTTACTGTTCTTTCCTCGCCGTTTTTATTAGGTCGTTGTTTGTAATCGGCCGTCGTGTTTTCTGAATTATTTCTCCAATGAATTTTATCGTTTATCAGAAGATAAGAAAATGATCAGAATAGAATTGATTAGAATTATTTCTCGCAAGTTTACTACTACTGCGGGGCGCATAAAATAATTTAATGGCGCATTTCAGCTCACGTAAAATGTTATAAAAATACCTTTGAAGCTTCAAAGCAGGCAAGAATGATTCGAACTGGAAATTGTGACATTTTGTGAATTCTCCGGTCGCAGCGCAGCATCCTTTTCGAAAACTCCGCCGATGCGACTCCGAACTTCAATTAAGGAAAACGTACCACGTTCTATGCGCGTAGGATTTGCATCGTTCGATCGATCTTAACGCTACGTTTCCCTTTGCTTTCGCGGCCGGGGGCAAAAAAGAAAAAAAAAAGAAAAAGAAGAATCGTCTCGAGCTTTTTTGCCCAGTGACACGAGATATTTTTCGAACGTTTTTAGTACGGCGCGACGTCGAAAGAGAATTTCTGAAAATCGTAAAATGCATTTGACTCGCTGCGAGGACTTCGACCCCTGACGCGAATATGAAGCTTTAGACGGAGTAAGGATTTTATGCGTGTATCTACAGAGAATATGCGAACAGGGCGAATGAAAAAAGCTGAATATTTAAATCACTCCTCCGTGAATCGACTTTTATTTCTAGCTCTGTTGACGAGAGAAAATTCGCGACTTCTGAGAGAACTGCCCTTCAATTATTAATTTGTACTCAGGCGGGATTGGTTTCTCCATTAATTAATACCGGAACGTTCAAAATAGAGGCACTAATAAATTATGTTGAAGAAGATGCTGGAATAAATCTATGGAGATTTTCTAGAAGCAGACATGGTGAAAGAAAAATATGAAAAATGACTCTTCGGTGAAACTAGTTTCATTTTAGATGTTTTTAATTAATGTTAGAATTTTTAAGAGACGGAAAAATGCAATCGGGCGAAAGAAATGTTTGCAATTCAACGAAATTCTTAAATTGTTAATGTAATCCGAAGGAGCATGTTTATTGCTAATTGTTGCTCGTCGTGGGCGGTTGAGAAACATCGATGGCACATTTCTCGGAAAAATAATACCGGATGTTATTTATAAATTTCGCAAAAAAGTTCACCGGTGCACGTTGTCGCGTGTTAAGGTCAATCTTTCCACCCACACGAATTCCCTTCGCCCTTAACACCCTGTATCACAAAAATACCCGGCGGACGATGTTTAAGAACTGGCTAATCGATTGCGAATATTTTTGCATAAATAAACCGTTGTTGTGACGAAATAAAAAATCACAAAGGTGTGCGTACACACGCGTGCCGCCGCTCCTTTGAGCTTTAGATGTGCTGAAAGATTAAAGGTGGCTCGTGTCGCGCTGTACATTTTATGCCTGTGCAGCTTTGAAACAGCATTTTTAGTAGTTTTACATGCTCCTATAAACGTGGCGTAATCCAATAGCCGAGGCGTCGGGGAAATTGTAGAGGAGGTGCTGCTAAGAATATTTAATAACCGGCTGAAATATACCGTGAATTAATCGTTAATAAACGTGGACAGTCTTGTCACAAATGAGTCTCAGTCACTCCTTACAATTTCGTCGAGTGTTCTTCAAAACGTTTCTCAGAACAACAATATATTCTATGCGACATTATGGTATTATTTATATATGAGCATGTTAGTATAATTATATTATATAGTACATTATAATTATATTATACACGGTGCGGCCGAATAACATGTACAAGTCAGCACGAGGCGATACATGAAATAAATAGAAATTTTTTAATTGAGATTAAATTAATAATCTGGTATATTGTGTTATTTCCAGGTATATGATTGTATATTCAGGTATAGTATGTTATACTGTGTTATATTTTAGTATATTATAGTCTATTATGGTATATTATAGTGCGTTTTGGTATATTATGTTGTTTCCAGGTATATTATTGTATATTCAGGTATAGTATGTTATACTGTGTTATATTCTACTATATTCTAGTATATTCTAGTATATCATGGTATATTATAGTGCATTTTGGTATATTATGTTATTTCCAGGTATATTATTGTATATTCAGGTATAGTATGTTATACTGTGTTATATTCTAGTATATTATAGTCTATTATGGTATATTATAGTACATTTTGGTATATTATGTTATTTCCAGGTATATTATTGTATACTCAGGTATAGTATGTTATACTGTGTTATATTTTAGTATATTATAGTCTATTATGGTATATTATAGTGCATTTTGGTATATTATGTTATTTCCAGGTATATTATTGTATATTCAGGTATAGTATGTTATACTGTCGTATAAATCTACTATATTCTATTATATTATAGTATATTCAGGTATAGTATGTTATACTGTGTTATATTCTGGTATATTATTGTCTATTATGGTATATTATAGTGCATTTTGGTATATTATGTTGTTTCCAGGTATATTATTGTATATTCAGGTATAGTATCTTATACTGTGTTATATTCTAGTATATTATAGTCTATTATGGTATATTATAGTGCATTTTGGTATATTATGTTATTTCCAGGTATATTATTGTATATTTAGGTATAGTATGTTATACTGTGTTATATTCTACTATATTCTAGTATATTGTAGTATATTGTAGTGTATTTTGGTATATTATGTTATTTCCAGGTATCTCTAGGCCGCACCCTATATATTATATTATTATATTACATTATATTATATCATAATTTATGTATGACTAAAATTTATATAAGATTAAAATTGTCTAAGTCAACTGCAAGAAACACAGAAACAGAAATCTGTTAACTCTCCAGACAGATACAGAAGAAAACATTGACTAATATATCATCAGCGAACAATGTTCGAACAATGTTTATTTTTATAGTTTTCAGACGAAGCATCGTCTCATCGATGCACCGCAACCCTTGCGTGAAATATTTCCTCGTTTCGCCGGTAATTTCCGGTGTAACGGACATCTGTCCGGAAAAGCGGGGCTTTTCGACGCACGGCGCACCGTTGCGAATCGCCGAAAAAGCCGAAAATATTTTGCAGCAATGCAGCGGCGCTCGCTCGGGCGTTTAATTCTCGTGCTCGCCGCCGTCGTCGTCGTCGCCGTTTTTTTTTCTCTCCCCCCGTGAAATTCGTGCGGCGAAAGGATCAAGGGGTGGATTAATTAACTAGCAAGAGTTCTCCTTTGACGCGAGCCGCGCGGATGTAAAATCGGAAAGTAAACACGAAATAACCCCGGCCCGGCGGCTTGACAAGCATCAAGCGTATCCTCGGCGACGCGCTTTTAATCGGCGTTAATTTATGACGCCGGGGCAATTAAAATTTCACTGTCAATCGCCTATATATGTATATAAATATATATATATATGTCTACCTGCCGTTTGTCGCTTCACGCGTCCTTCAATTACCGGCACGCGCTCGCCTACTTTCCCGTCTGCGAACCGGGGATTCTTCGATTGTTTAGATTGTCCGAATGTATATTACTTCCGGCCAACGATTTATCGTTCGCCGATCAACGCCGACAGTTGATTAATCGTCCGTCACTTTATCCATCGTCGAATGGATTTTAGTCTGCGCGTGTATTGCAAAAATGTTATAGTAAACGTCACCGGACCGTGGGCATTCTAATTTATTATTTGTAACTCGTTCGAATTATTAAGAAAAGAAATAAGCATGAAGATCCGCAGTCGATTCATTAACAGGTTCGTTGCAGGTAAGAACAGATATTGTTTTATGGATTTACATGTTTGGAAGCATTGCCTTCACGACTCAATAAAACTGTTGTTAGAGTTTACGCGTGTATACAGGGTGGTTGGTAACTGGTGGTCCAAGCGGAAAGGGGTTGATTCTACGCGAAAAAAGAAGTCGAAAATGTAGAATAAAAATGTTTCGTTTGAGGCTTTGTTTTCCAGAAAATCGACTTTGAATTTTCGCAAAGTACGCGCGCACTTGATCACGTGGTCTCGATTGAGGTTATGTTGATAAACACTTCCAACGTGACCGAGATGTTTTCCTACCCAATTAACTTACTATCCGTTGCGAGCGATTGAAAGAAAAGATTATCGTAGCCTTTCATACTTGAAAACAATCGAACACGTAAGAAAGTGTTCACAGAAATTTAATTAGAAGACTAGAAGTATGTGTTCGGCAGAATGGGCAACGTTTTCAGCAATTTTTGTAATAACAAACTTTACGATTACTTCATATCGTTTCATTATGTATTCCTAATTTTCCGTCACGGCGAAGACAAACTTAAACTGCGATAATATCCATCGAGACAACAAATTCAATTTCAAATTCGATTTTCTCGAAAACTAAGCCTTAAGTGAACAAATTTTGTTCCATACTTTGTTCTTATTCTTGCACAAGGAACCACCTCGTGTCCTTGTACATGTCATTCGGCCGCACTCAGTATAAAAGGCGCGAATTACAATAATATTCCTTCAAAACTGTTTGTCCCACGCGTGAATCGACGATTCTCGGATTTTGCCCGGGTTTTGGAAAAATTGTTCGTCGTGTCGCGACTGTGGCACAGTGGCGTGAAACGTCTCGACAATGGCGGCGAATATCCGCAGGACCGCGCTCCTTTTTCGGCCGGCCGTGTATATTTTCCATTTTCCTTCGAGCGTAGCGACGGCGGAGATTAAAAGCATGGAAATAAACGGGGAAGGAGCGTCGTGTCTGCGCGGGCCGGCCTCGCGAACGGAGAGCAGAGTTTTCCTTTGACGGCGCCGACGGTGGCGCACATGCTACACGGTAATGCCGGGCCCGAGGACGGATGCCGACGACCCCTCCTCTGGAATATTAATTTCCGCGTTCTCCGCCCCTGTCTCGCAGCGAATTTTTATCGAACGCGAGACGAACCTCGACGCACCGATTGCGGGCTCAAACGCGGTGAAAATACAAATTATCCTTCGATCCTTCGTCACGTACGGCCAGAACACTTGTGCTTGCCTTCCTGTCTGCGTAGAATCATTTTTTTTTAGAAATTGGTTTTAGAAAATGGTTTCGTTTCGCCCCTTCGACGAATCCAGCGAAAATGAACGTTACGCATTTTAGGACGAAATAAAATTCTATCCTTGTACGATCATTGTGTTCAATCGGGCAGGAATCACAGTATATATACAGGGTGTCCCACGCAAATGGGAACACCTAAATATCTTTCGTGTTCACGGTTCTATCAGAAAACTTCGGAGGACAAAGCGACGCTGTTGCAGCATACAAAAATGCAGCGTACTTTGTACCAGTAAGAAAGGGAATATTATTTAATTTAATCCGGGAATGGCTCCAAGATGTCGGCGTCTGGAGGTCCGCATAGTTTCCTCCCAGGGGCGTAACGCGAATTACAGATATTTATATATTAAAAAGAAATTTGTTCCTCCTCGGAATCAGAAGAGCTCTCATCTAAAACTTGTTGAACACCCTGTACACAGGATGTCCGATTTAAATATTAGATCCCCTCGAATATCTGGAATTGTTTACGACACCGGAAAATGTTTCGGGCATGTAATTTGAATAGTTTTCTGCAGGTGGAGGCGTAGAGGACATATGAAGGTCAACCTTAATATTTTCAGTGGAACCATCTATTTTTTAATGCGCTGATCGATGCAGCTCGTCGTGCCAAGTAAAAAATGACGAACCTGTTTAAACCGAATTGGTTTTATTCAGAAAGAAAAAAAGTTTCTTTAACATGTTATTGTTGCAAATCTGACATTACGAAAACTCAGTTAATTTATCTGCCTAGTGTTTCCACGGAGGGGAGTCAGCGTGTTCTGTGTATTCGATAATTGCATTAACGGTATCGTTCACGTTTAATCCGGGAATGGCTCCAAGATGGCGGCGTCTGGAGGTCCGCATGGTTTCCTCTCAGGGGCGTAACGCGGCGTGCCTCTGGCTCCCTGTAAACAGCCAGGACGCAATTTCCCTTTGAGCGAGCCAGCGCCAGCTTCCGGCGTCGTTTGCCAACGAATTTCCCTGCGAATGCAACGATTGGCCCCCCCCCCCCCCCCCCCCCCCCGTTAATTTCGATATCCCCTTCGCCCCCATCCGCCGGGGAGGATATCCTCGTTGCCGAGCTCTTCCCGCGGATTACGGCCACTCTAATCTTATCGGAATTCATAGAGTTACCCTCCGCGGGTTTCGTTTCGTCCAGGGAGGAATAATTTTTACGTTCGCGAGTCTCCTCCAGCTTCGGTCCACGGCCAAGACGATTCCTCCACCTCCGGATAATTAAAAATTATTTTCGAAGATACCTCCCCCCCTTCCTTGCCACGGTAAATGCAAATGGCACCGTTCAATGGTCCCCGGCAGGTTTCCCTTTTTCCGTAACGCGACGCGGAATTAAAAATATGCCGAGCACCGCCGCTTTTTAAAATCCTCCGCTTGTAATGTCCGGACCGACTCGTTCCCGGCTTTTGAAATTAGATTTCGAGACGAGAATAGTTCAACCCGTATTTTTCACACGATTTTCAAATAAAATTACACTCTCAATCTCAATTAATGGTTTCCCTTAAATGGATTTATTAATGTTCTGGTAACTATTCTCTGGTATTCTGGTATATTATGGTATATTATGGTATATTATGGTATATTCTGGTCTATCCTAATATAATATGGTATATTCTGGTATATTATGGTATATTGTGGTATGTTATGGTATATTCTGATATATTATGGTATATTCTGGTACATTATGTCATATTCTGGAATATTATGGTTTATTCTGGTATATTATGGTATATTCTGGTATATTATGATATATTCTGGTATATTATGGTCCATTCTGTTATATTATGGTATATTCTGGTATATTATTGTATATTCTGGTATATTATGGTCTATTC
>CM052139.1:2254506-2282831 GCA_028454255.1 Halictus ligatus | reverse complement strand
GTTATGGTATATTCTGATATATTATGGTATATTCTGGTATATTATGTCATATTCTGGAATATTATGGTTTATTCTGGTATATTATGGTATATTCTGGTATATTATGATATATTCTGGTATATTATGGTCCATTCTGTTATATTATGGTATATTCTGGTATATTATTGTATATTCTGGTATATTATGGTCTATTCGGGTATATGATTATATATTATGGTATATTCTTGTATATTCTGGTGTATTATGGTATATTCGGGTATATGATTATATACTCTCTGGATTCTGAGAATAGTTCAACCCGTATTTTTCACACGATTCAAATAAAATTACACTCTCAATCTCAATTAATGGTTTCCCTTAAATGGGTTTATTAATGTGGGCCGTACAATTTTATCTCGTCAAGTCGGAAGAGATTACCTAAATATTAACCCTTAGCACTCGAACGGCGACAGTAGGACGCCATTAAAAACGGCTATATTCAAAACGTTATTCGAAATATTTGTTACATTATTAAATTTGTTTGTACTCAATGAATTACTAAACACTTCAGTATTGTACTAGTAAATTGCACCATTTTCGTATTATATTTATATATTTCGTGTTATTAGCATTGTACTAGTAAATTGCACCATTTTCGTATTATATTATTGATATATTTCGTGTATTATATAACATGAAAAATATATATATCCAAGGGAAATATTGCAGGTTCAAAGAAACGTTTCGTTTTCGAGTTAAAATAGCTTCGAGTGCAAAGGGTTAATTTTTATAGATTTCTAAATATTTGAATTCATCGAAGTCTCACTGAAATCTTTCAGAGAATAAAAATAAATCGCGTCACCTCGTACATCTAATTCGATTAATAATATATTTATGATCGTGCACACGTGTGTCCGCGGTTCATGGTTTGCGGTTCGTGTGCGTTGCACGCGGTTTACGTGTGTGGTTCGCGGTTCGTGTTCGCGGTTCGCGGTCAGCTCCTTTGCGCTGATCGTTAGGTCGCGTTTTGTTCAACTATCTGTTATCCTGTCGTGCCCGAAATCATGATTCAGATCCTGATGCCTTCAAATGTATCCGAAAGCGTTCTGCTACAGGCGATCCTCTTTTCACGAAAATTCGCGTAACGCGGGTGAAAAAATTGCGAGAGACCAAAAGGAGAAATGGACGAGGGTTCCCGCAAGAATCGACACCGGCGAACAAAATGGCGAAACCGTCGCGCGCGAGATTCGCGACTATCCGGAGCTCCCGCGAGACCGGGCTCGTTATCGGGAAGTTCGCGTGCTTGTTCCGATGACGATTTCGAATTAACGTCGAGTTATTTCCGCGCGGCGCGTCTTTGATCTTGTTCGGAAGCGCGGCGCGTCGGGGCGGCCGGGCCCTTTGACGTTGAAACGGTTCCCGCGGCGAAGATGACTTCCCATCGGTCGCCCGGAGTTTCGAGTAGGCGACTTCAAAGCCCCGCTTCGATTAACTCATCCGCCGTTTCAGCCCCGAGTCCCTCGAACTTATGAACAACGTTCGGAGATTTCCGTTCCTCCCCCGGTAACGTCGTTTAGTTCCTCGGAGAAAACTTTAACTCAGGGGACCATGAGTCGGAGGACCTTTCTTACAGAATCCCGCAGATCATGCCGAGGAAACGCCAAAAATCCGAGTTTCGATGTTAGGAATTCACTGGTTCGGAAGTTACGCGTGTTTCGAGTGTTCAAAGTTGAGCGATTTCAAGCGGTTTTACGCTGAGGTTTGAACCAGTGAATTCCTAACGTCGAAACTGGGATTTTTGGCATCTTCTTGTAAAAATCTACGGAATTGTATTTTTGAAAAAGTCCAAAATTCGTGGTTCCCTAAGTCGAAGTTTGACCAAGCAATGAGGAACATTGAGTATTGATTTGCTACAGTATAGTCCTACAAGTGTATAAGGTCGAACAAACCTTCAAAATGTTAATTGGTTTCGGACAGGTACTACGAAAAGTATTCGATGAATTTTAATAAAGGTTAATTGGTTCCAACATTTTAATGGAAGAGTACAGTCAAGAGAGAAAACGAACAATGTTCGCATGGAAGAAAAGGTTGAATTAACATCGGGCATGGCTTCCAGGTATGGTTCCCTTTAATTAGACTGTCAAGTGCATTCCTTCGATTCGGCTGGCTGTTATTCTACTCGCCTCACTCAAGACGACCTATTTTCCGCTAAGTTGACAATTACGAGCCTTTCGATTATCGATGGATCGCGTCGCAACGTCACACCCCACTGTCTCTGCCATTTTACATTGACATTTCGATAATACTCGAACTTTGAACAACAAATGGAAGAGTTCTACTTTAAACAATCAACCTCTTTCTCAATTACCTCTACACTCTTGATGGGACAAGTGACACGTGCTCTCGGTACTATGAACATCAAAATTTCGAATGGACTGTGAACTCAATTTCCTACAGGCAGATTCATTTTCATTTTGTATCACGTTCGACCTTTGAAGCATTTTTAATAATTTCTGTAAATACGAGTAATATATACTTTGTAGGTATAACGTGAATTATCCTTGCCGCTCCAGCATGCGAATTCATTACGCTCAAGCGGCACGAACTATTTGGGCCCAGCGTCTGACCAATGCGTGACTTTCCTACTTACACTACTAACAGTCTACTGAATCCTTTACCCACAGCTATTATCAACAGACAACTAAACGTAACTACGAAACACGACTGTCGTCATTGAGAATCAACTTCGCTAATAATAAATGCAAATCAAATAAACAAGATATAATAAATTAAAGATTTTCTTGTGTATACACATTTTTGCCTTTTCGAACCACAACTATATTTTGCTCTGGCGTTTGGAATGCTAGCGTGGATACACACCAGTAGTTAAAGGGTTAACAAAGTAAAAATTTATCGTTAGAAGTAATATAATATATGTCCAATTTGCTAAAATTATTGAATATTATATCAGGCTCCTATCTCTTCGATGCAGAACGCTTTTATCTTGCAATGAAATTTCGAAAATAAATTTTCTTGGATCGCGTAGGTTTCGAAAAAATCGATCGACGCAGTTCCAATGCGAGAATGAATTGTTAAGCCGAGACGAAGAATCCTCTGACTGGCCAGAGTGTTGAACACTCGCTTTCTTGAACGGCGCCGTTCCAGGCCGCCCCCGTTTGAAAACTTTATTCAGGAATTCAATTACAACAATTGGATAGCGCATTAGCAGGATCCAAATTCAATTTGCGCGAACGGTTGAGGCTGAACAGCGACCGGCGTCCGACAATTAAATGGATTGCGAGAGCTCGGACAGCGCCGGTGTGTGTAAAACCGATGGTTCCCGTAACCGTTCTTACAACGAACGACGACAGAATAAAGAATTCCATGGACCGAGTATCATCTACCGTGTATGGACAACGAATTGCCCGTTTTACGCGCCGAATACGAATTCGTCCCCGCGCGCGCGCTTCTTCGACAAATGAATTTTTAAGAAGGACACCGAGCTTTCTGTTTTTCGGGACACCTAAAGCTTTAACGGTAATAGTCGGGCAATCTCAACTTGCATTATTCCGTAGACACTACCGAACGAGATGGCACAGTTTAATATTATACTCACGTTGATACGAAATTCATCATTCCGACGATCCTGCGGGATCTTCGATAGATCATTGTTAATTTTGACAGAAGCTCGCGGAATATAACATATCTATTTCGAATTTTTGCAGAAATTGATAAAGCCATCTAGTCTTTGATACTAGGAGATATTTTTATTTTGTACAAAATTCTTAGAAAAAATTGTGTGACGGTGTCTTGGGGTCTCTGACGACCCAGTCAAAATTTTCTGTATAGTTTTTACTGCGATATCGGAAAATTGGAAGTTTTATTGAATTTCTTTCGAACATTTCGATTTTCCAGTAATATTCAATTTGGCAATAACTGAGCAGCATTTGTTCCCAGTAAAATGTAGCTTGGCGATCTTTGCCATTATTTATTTTGTTACAACATATATTGGAAGTGCAAGGTATATACTTTGTAATAAACGGTCTATATAAAGTTATGATAAAAGTATTACTTTTCGTATGTGCAATTACGTTTTGAAAGACAGAGAACTTAATTTTTCTTTTCTTTATGATCACTTATACCTTTGTTATTTATGTAATTTTCAATGAATATAGAAAAATTAGCGGTACTGTTTTGTTCTCTATTTCGTCCTTAACACACTGCTTTTTGAATTATGTGAATATTGCTTTTCGTTTGGTTTTTATCAGTCTTTTTCCGAACCCTAGTAAAATCGTGAAATTTGGCCGGTTGAAAGGGTTAAGACAGCGGCTTTCTTTGTGTGCTTTCTTTCGGTGTGATTAGGCTAAACACGTCGCGAAACGGCGTAGCCCCGTCGCCGAGGAACACCTAACGAGAAAGACAGCCAGTGTAAATGTTAAAAGTTGCTCGCGAATTTGCATAAAGCCGCGGAACTTCGGTTTCGCGGTTGAATGTCTGCTTCGCGGGGAACTGGGACGAGGCCGGAACCTTGGGATCCACCATTTTCGTCGCATCCCCTTGTTCTTGCCACCGTTCCTGTTCCCGCGGTGTCTGGCTTTGTCAACGAACGCCCCCTCCGCCTACCCTTCCCGGAACACCAAATCCAATTTCTCAATCTTAATATTTAAACAACGCTTTCTTCGTCCGCGAAGTGGCCTGCGAAACTCTCCAACCGTAAGACCAGACCACGCGTTTCTTTCTCATAATTTTGGTTTGTGGATATCGTAGTTCGTTTCCCCAAATCGATCTCGACAATTTTTATTTTACTTTTGTTTCCCACAAATGACTTGGAAAATCTTTATTTGGCTTGTGTTTTCCTCGATTGACTCGGACAATTTTTATTTCATTTTTTGTTCCTCACAATTGACTTGGAAAATCTTTATTTGGCTTGTGTTTTCCTCGATTGACTTGGACAATTTTTATTTCACTTTTGTTTCCCTCGATTGACTTGGGCAATTTTTATTTTAATTTTGTTTCAGAGGATTGACTTGGACAATTTTTATTTTAATTTTGTTTCAGAGGATTGACTTGGACAATTTTTATTTTACTTTTGTTTCCCTCGATTGACTTGGGCAATTTTTATTTTAATTTTGTTTCAGAGGATTGACTTGGCCAATTTTTCTTTTATTGTTGTTTCCCTCGATTGACTTGGACAATTTTTATTTTACTTTTGTTTCCCACAATTGACGTGGAACATTTTTATTTGGCTTGTGTTTTCCTCGATAGACTCGCACAATTTTTATTTTACTTTTGTTTCCCACAATTGACGTGGAACATTTTTATTTGGCTTGTGTTTTCCTCGATAGACTCGGACAATTTTTATTTCATTTTTTGTTCCTCACAATTGACTTGGAAAATTTTTATTTTACTTTTGTTTCCCTCGATTGACTTGGACAATTTTTATTTCATTTTTTGTTCCTCACAATTGACTTGGAAAATTTTTATTTTACTTTTGTTTCCCTCGATTGACTTGGACAATTTTTATTTCATTTTTTGTTCCTCACGATTGACTTGGACAACTTTTATTTTTCATAAAGATCCGCAGCCTGTTGGTGGTATTGATTGACCGTTTGATCAAAGAATGTCTAAAATTAAAAGTAATACAAATTAACAGTAAATTAGTATAGTTTTGGAAGACTATTTTGAGATGGTACCAGGAAGGGTGGAGTAGCCTTGTGACGGCACATAAATCCACCTTCTTGCAATTATGAAAGGTTCGAGGACCAAATCAGCTTAAAAAGTGAATTAATACTTTAATAGTTGGTGGCGAGTCTCTCCTCCGCGAGGGGATTTCAAACTTCAATTTCCTGGACCGTCCCGACACTCTGCTTTAATCCTGTTAATCGCCCGGGAACTTATTTAACTATTTCGTAACAGGCCTGTCGATGCTATTGTGATCGCGAAAGATTGTGATCACGATATCTCCAAAAGAATCGAAAGACGGAGTTAAAATTTTAGTTTCTGAAACAACAAGGAAATCGACACGACTTATAATTACACAGATGGCGATATTCGACAACAATTTTGACAAAAAATCGGAGTAATGATAAATACTCTCGACAAAAATGAGTGAGAGATGAAACAGTGAAAAGATTGAAAGGTTTTATATATATATTAGTTTGATCGAAACGATGAAACAGCAAAAGATATTTTTATTCGACACAGAATAACTCTTGCGGAGTTCTTGTTCGGATGAAATGTTTATACCGTTCGTCGCGCGAACGAAAAATGAAAGAGGAGGCGGACATTTATTTGTCGAAACTGAACGCCGGGCAAACACAGAGCGAGCCTCGACCCGGAGGAAGAGCGACACGGTTTTGAAAACGGGACGAAAATGTACGGGAACGAAGTTAGAAGCGTCCGCGGGTAAAAAATTCGCCTACGATCGTGAACGGGGCGGAGCAGCCGGCGTCACAGAGACCTTAAACAAGCATTAATTAGGCGCGCGAACCGGGATGCCTGATTACACGTTCCCGCGATGCTTTAAACGAACCGTGATTTCGTGCATCAGTGAAAAATTGCTTCTGAAACATTTCGCTCGAATCGAAGAAAGCCCTGAATGCCGGAGAGGAGAACTGGGACGCGTATGCGGCTGCCTGTGATTGGAATAAAGGATGAAGTGATGAAGGAGAGAAAAAGAGGGGCAGAACGCGCACGAGAGAGAGGGAGAGAGAGAGAGAGAGAAAGATAGAAAGGCTGCATCCCTCGAATGATAAAGCGAAACGACGGTTTTGTTCTTCTTTTTCGTTCGACGAATGAATCTGATGCATCGTTAAAATATCGTTGCCCCGTTGCAATATTTCAGATTCGATCGCACGCGAAGAAATTGAAGAATGGAACGGACGCGATTAAAATGTCTGATCGCTACCCGCGTCTACGTTTTTCGACGCCCGGCGAATTTTGCCCGAGGAAAGCGCCGGACTTGTCGACAAAACGACGCCATTTTTACACGCTGCAGAAACCTCCGGCTGCCGACCGAACAGTTACAGAAATACGATTGTGCGTCGCGGTACATTTACGGAGCAGTAGAAGCGAGTATTTTACGTCGCCTTATAAAAATGAGAAAAATTTCTATCCGAGTTTGCAGCAATTTTTTAAATAATAAAGAAATGAATTTTTCACCATAATCACAGGATTGACTTGGACAATTTTTAGTTGTTTTTGTTTCCCTCGATTGCCTTGGTTAATTCTTCTTTTATTGTTGTTTCCCTTGATTGACTTGGACAATTTTTATTTTATTTTTGTTTCCCACAATTGACTTGGAACATTTTTAGTTGGTTTTGTTCCCCTCGATTGACTAGGACAATTTTTAAGTCAAAAATATTAGAGCCCGCCATTTTAACACCCCGGGAATTTTGTCCGAGGAAAAGTAGAAGCGAGAATTTTGCATCGCCTTATAAAAATAAGAGAAATGTCTATCCGAGTTTCCAGCAATTTTTTAAATAATAAAGGAATGAATTTTTCACAATAATCATAAATCAAAAATATTAGAGCCCTCCATTTTGACGCCTGGGGAATTTTGTCCGAGGAAAAGTAGAAGCGAGAATTTTACATCGCCTTATAAAAATAAGAGAAATGTCTATCCGAGTTTCCAGCAAATAATAATAAATAAATAATAAAGAAATGAATTGTTCACACTGATCCCAAATTAAAAATATTAGAACCATTTGGACGGTAGTGTGAACATCTTAGAACGCTCGGGTTTTCAAGCTCTTCCGAACTATCCTCTAATTGTTCTACAATCTTCAGAATGGCGTTCGCACGTCCATTACAGACAGCTCGTGTCACAGTCAGCATAACTGTCCGGTTACTTAAAGCAAGATATTAGAGGCAAGAAATTCCAGAAGTTGGAGAAACCTCAGCGCACCGTGAGAAATGCATGAATTTCGCAACGTTAAGAAACGCGAAGTTACTTCCCTCTAACTGGAATTCCTTGTTCTCGCCGAAAATCTTGACTCTGTCCGGGACCGGGCTCTTTACTCGCTCAAGAAAGGGGAGAGTACCGTTTATTACGTTGCATAAAGCACTTCTCTTGAAGTTCCACGCTAATAAGTTACATCCCCGCGGTTTTTATGCGAAGATATAATACCGTCGAACTAAAAAATGAACGGTCCTCGCGCGCCTTACGTTCTTCCTTCGTTCGTTTTATTTCCCGGTCGTTCTCGACTCGATTTGTCACGAAGTTAACAATGCTCGCGAGACGTTGAACATTTATTCAAAAAATTCCGAGAGTCCTTCGGTCTTTCACACGTTGCCAAAGATCACGGAAAAATTATTAATATTTTCCACAGAATCGGTGACATTACTGTTCCTCGATCGAGAGCAATATTTTTAAAAATTCTCTTTTCTCGATATCGAATAAAAATTGGCATAGGTAAATATTTCTTTCACACATATATATATAATTTATTATTGGTCCCATGAGGGTTACAATTTTTAAAAACCACAAATTCACCTCCTCCTTCCAACCTCCTACCTTAACCTAAAAAATATTTCTTTCACATTTTCTTATTTTCTTATCGGATAACAGAAAAGATCGTCTCAAAGAAAAGCTCCAGGAATTTTTCGGTGAACTCCGCGGAGACTAAGTGCTTTCAAATAAGTACGACCGCCGGATAAAATGTAGTTTTATACAAGAACAACAACAACAACAAGAAAAAAAAAAGAAAAAACCGGGGGGAGTACTTCTTTTTTCCAAGAGAAAACTTCCCGGCGAACCGTTTAGCCGGGAATCCGTACAGAAAATAAATCGGAGATTTCTTGCGGCGTTATTTCGCTGGATATTCGCCACAGGCCGGTGACCTATCGGCGTGACCCCGGATTCTGCGGCTTTCATGCACCGCCGCCTTTTTCCTGGTTACACCTTTTTATTGTGGCCACTCTGCTCGCGAGATTCTCCGTGTGCTTATGCTACCGGCAACGCAACGGGACGAGCAAGCGTTCCCGATAGAAAAATCTCGTACCAACGAACCGATATGTATTCCGTCCTTGAGTTTTCTGCAACTTTCGAGAAAACATTCGGACGACGCGTGACGAAAATGAACATGAACAATAAACAGTAACGAAGTCTCCCAATTTGCAACAGATTGTTTCTAATAGAAACGTCACGAATATTATGGGTTCCCTCTACTGACGCTAGTGGAAGGGACCCAATTACTGTGGGGCCACCAATTACTCTACTGATATTAATTGTGCTTGTTTTGAAAGCATAACGAATTTTTCAATCAAATTTAATAACTCTTTTTTAGTATTCGTTATGCTTCAAAAGCGAGTACAATTAATACAGGGACAGTAATTGGTACCCCCACAGTAACTCGGTCCCTCACCCTAGGTTCATATTGACGTTTCAGATGCATCTGAATTTTATTATCTGAAATTTAATGAAATTTAATGAAATTTAATACCGTTTAACAGCAACTGATTTAATATTAAAATTTCTGCCCCTAAGAGGCTCGGTCTTAGCAAGGTCGTTTTCGAAAATGATCGACGTGTTCCCGGTGTATAGATTAAAGCTTCTCGACGAAGGTTTCTAAGCTTTCTAAGATAAAGGATGACAGTATTTTACCATCAGGAAATTAAAACTTATCGATCCGGCCGGAAACTATCTACCAATGAAATTGTTGCGGCCAGGGGAACAGATTGGCCGCTGGACGATTTCCGCGTAAAATCTTTGCAGTAAAGGACTCGATAACGATCTCCCCCGTAATTGCTCCTTTGTAACGCGATATTACATGATTGTAAAACCCCGGCGATTGCGCGTCGTAATTACTGTTATAATCATTCCTCAAGTTCGCTCGTTCCGGGAATTTCTCCCGGCTGTAGTCCACCTCGGACGGGGTGGCTTCGAATGAAAGGAGACCGCTATCTGATAAAAGAAACGAAAAAAAAGAAAAGATAAAGAACACACTGTCTACATTTTTCATTGGAATTTCTCGTTTAAACACCGGGCTCCTCAACCAGGAAAAAACAAACCGGTACGATAAGAAACAAAGCGCTTCTTCATTTTTCTTCAGTTTCTCTTTCCTAATTGAATCTTCAGTTTTTGAAGAAAAATAAAACCGCCGACATTCGACCGAACAATAATGAAAGTTTAATTAACTCGACTGTGAGGGTTGTATAAACGGTCTTTATTATTTTTAATATAATTATTGTGGAATTGTATTTATTATTTTATTATGGTCTGTATTTATTATTTTGTTATAGTTTGTATTTATTATTTTGTTATGGTTTGTATTTATTATTTTGTTATGGTTCGTATTTATTATTTTGTTATGGTTTGTATTTATTATTTTATTATGGTTTGTATTTACTATTTTCCTATGGCTTGTATTTATTATTTTATTATGGTTTGTATTTATTATTTTGTTATGGTTTGTATTTATTATTTTGTTATGGTTTGTATTTACTATTTTACTATGGCTTGTATTTATTATTTTGATATGGTTTGTATTTATTATTTTGTTATGGTTTGAATTTATTATTTTGTTATGGTTTGTATTTATTATTTCATTATGGTTTGTATTTACTATTTTACTATGGCTTGTATTTATTATTTTATTATGTTTTGTATTTATTATTTTATTATGATCTGTATTTATTATTTTATTATTCAATTGTATTTACTATTTTGTCATGAATGGCATTTATTGTTTTATTATTCAATTGTATTTACTATTTTATCATGAATTGCATTTATTATTTTATTACGAATTGTTCGTATGATTTTGTTATGAACAGCCTTTATCATTTTATAATGAATCGCGTTTTGTCATTTTATTATGAACGGACGTAATAGTTTCAAAGCGATAATCCAATGAATTCGGACAAACTGTTCCAATAAAATTAGAACAGTGAAAAATGACTTTACAGAGCTCGATGATTGATAAGCAGAACTTTTTGATTAGACTTCGAGAATCGTTCCTACTTCGCTGGCCACTGCAAGCTTGTAGTACATTCTGCGAACGCGCAGAATATATGAAACGGTATTAACAATTCTGTTTGGCAATAATTGCTGCATTCAATGGTAATGAAATCTCCAATTGTTGCACAATCGATAAAATGTAATTATACAGGAACAGGCGGTGGGGGGAGGGATGTTAAATTATAGCTATGCATAAATAACGTCGTTTTCGATTAATTTCGCAACATGAAAACAATTTCACTCGGCTCATTTTTTACACTGAAATCTTGTTACGAATTTTAACTGACAGGATAAGGGACCCAATTCCTATATTGATTATACTTATTTTTAAAATATATTGAATATTAAAAAAAGTGATATAATATTAACTGATTTTAATGGAAAAATTTAATATGCATTATGCTTTAAAAGTAAGTATAATTGATATAAGCACAGTAATCGGCACGCCCACAGTAACTGGGCCCTCGCCATAGGGTTCCCCAAATCCAACAAGCATAATAAAGGTCTGAATTAGGTAATGCTGTCTGTTTTACAAAAATGCAAAGGGGGTCGCTTTTGTTCGTTAAGAAAGCAAACGTTTCCCTCTTAAAATGAAAAATTTGTAGACTTTGAAATGAAAAAAAAACGGGACAAAATGCTCGATAAAACTGCAATAAAAATCCATACGATATCTCAAACAAGTTAGTGCTTTCTATATTATAAAAATGCAAAGGGGGTCGCTTTTGCCCGCCAAGAAACCAGACGTTTTCCACTTAAAATGCGAATGAAAAATTTGTAGACCTAAAATGAAAAAGAAACGGAACAAAATGCTCGATAAAACTGCAATAAAAATCCATACGATATCTCAAACAAGTTAGTGCTTTCTATTTTCTAAAAATGCGAAGGGGATCGCTGTTTTCCGCTGGCGAAAATGGAAATTCCTTTGCGAAAATGAAAGCAAAGAAGCGAGGAGGTTGCGTATCGGAAAAATTGTGGACATCGAGCGTAGTTCGAGCGAACGGAGAAATTGTAAAAGGAAAACGAAAGCAATTATCATAGTCATTATCATTGGGGGGGGCTTTGCCGCAAATGAATATTTCGCGGAAAGCGGGCTCCGGTTGGCCTCGTTCGTTTCGCCTATCTTTCGGGAATTCGTCTTGGATTGCGGGAAACGGAAAAGAAGAAAGAGGGGAGGAAAAGGAAGGCGAAGAGGGCGACGAGGAGGACGGAGAAGAGGACGGAGAACAGAGGCTGGCCGCGGTTGTTCTTGAAACCGGCTAATTCCTCGGCGAGGCGTGATTGGCCTGGACCCGAGCCACGATCTAAATGTCACGTTTCCAAGAACGAAAATCCGTCGACCGGCATTGCCAAACGTCTACCGGCCATCGTCGGAAGTAATGACCCAATTTCAATTGCTCGGCTGCCGGCAAATAGGCCGGCTATTATAGCGTTCGCGTCTGCGTGTGCACCCACTCTCATTCGTTTTCGGACACACACGTAAACGTGTTCCTCGCGGCTCTAGATCATTAGGTCTGCCGGAAAGTTCTGTCCGTTTTCGAATCGCAAGAAAATAACACAATTTTCATACATTTAACACTGGGTTTACGGAGCTCCAAAAATTACTATTTTACATGACTCTATAAAAATAACATGAATCTATCTAGCCAAGTTTGTAGCCATTTCTTAAATAATATATACCCAAAGTAATCAATTTTGTTAAATAATTGCTCATGGATGCAGTTTTACAATCTCAATATTCGCAATTTAAAAATATTAGAATATTTTATTCATTTTGACGGGTCCCATAAATCTAGTGTTAATAGAGATAGATAGATCCTCTATAGATAGATCTCTGGATAGAGAGATAAATCTCTCTCTCTCTCTCTCTCTCACTCTCTTTAGAGAGATAGTCATGTATGTCTCAAATCAATATGTGCACATGAATTGAAATTTGAAGTGACACTACAGAACAAAACTTTCCAGTAGACCTAGTATATAACATGATTGGGGATTCTTAAAATTCTCAAAATAAAATTTGTCCAAGTCTATTCGAAGACACTGAAGCCAAATAAAATTATATTCTCTCTGTGTCAATGACTTTAAAAAATTCAAAATAATAATCTCAATGTTCTATTTGACGTATTCATTTTTGTGATAAAATAAAGTTCGCTGTCTACGTGTCTACTTACTGGACATTTGACAACTTGTATGCAGTACAATTTTAATAAAATTATAACCATTATCAGCAACATGTCTAGCATTGCCTGAAGCACACATCTGTTTTTTACGGAAATTCTTGCACGAACGATAAATTACGAACTGGTATCTTTCAGACAATTTTTAGATGGAATATTAAACTGCGATTATTTATGTATGCAGCTCGATATAGGGAGAACGTGGGGGGATGAAGAGCGGTAGTTTTCAGGGTAGGGAAAGGAGCGGAATTTCCGACGAAAAGATGGTTGACTATGGTATTCCGGAACGATTCAAACGAAGCATTAGATGCGGCTCGCGTGGAATACCGATTCTTCGTAATTTCTCCCGCGATTCCATACAATTACCGTCCCGAACGAAACCGTTGGCCCCGCGAAAGCAGTCGAGAAGATTGCTACGTCACTGGGGGATTCGAATCGATCGCGTCTTAGTACGTACCTGTGCGAAACGAGCTGGCAAACTGAAACCCAATCCCCCCCACCCCCATTTCGCGACTGGCTCTCCTCAAACAAAAGAAGAATGGCCGGTTGCGTTTAATTCCCTTGTTGAACTGCTAATTTTTAGGGAAACTACGAATTTCTCCACACACATCAGAAAAAAGCAAAAATTAATATTCTTACATTCCTTTCAGCCATTTGAAATCTTAAATTTTCCCTTTTCTCCTGAACTAGCAATTATTTTCCTGAGAATTAGTCTCCGAGCAGAAAGAACCGATTTTTTTTTTTATTTTTATTAGCGAGACATCGTCGAATAAAGTTATTGTTAGATTTAATTTTAATTGTTCATTTATCGTTAGATTTGAGATTGGGTTTAATATCCCGGCAATTACACTGCTGCCGTGTCTGTTCTAGAGTTGTACAAGTTGCATAATATACAACAATATCCCGGTAATTAATTAATTACGCGTGTCCACTGTATTTAACTAAACACACTCCGCTCGTTCACCGTGTAATTCGGTTAATTATTAACTGTTATGTTGATATTGAACTCACCCTCTCCGGCTTGACTATGCGTCCGCAGCCCTCGCATGAAGACCGTCGACCGAAGGTCCATGCAAGCTGCTTATCCTGCGCGAGAATCTGCAATCGGAAGCACGGATCATGTCAGTACAAGATATCACTGCAGTTTGTCGAAATAAAATATTTTTTCCAAAATTATCTCGCGAGAAATGGCAGCTGAACCACGACGTTCAATTGTTCCGGAAACATTGAAATATTCGACAACTTCGAAAATAATGTGAAGTTCAACCTAAGATTTTGCAGGGATGTTGCTAAAAACTTGAACAACAAGATCGTGCAATAACAAGTCGATGCTTTTCCAAGGGAAAAGAAAGAAAAAATCGAGAAGAGTCCCCTTTAAAATTGACGACAATAGTGTTTCGTAAAGTTCAAATATCGTCTAACATCGACAGCAGCGGTTAAAGAATCTGGAAAACCAGATAGTACATTAAAATCAGCCATTTTGAATTTGGCCAACCAGATTGGCCGGTGGGACGCGAGATTTTTCTCTCTATCTGCATGGAACGTCGTCGTGAGCGCTCTTAATACCGTAGAGGCGAGGGAAAATGCGACAAAAGCAGAGAGAGAGAAAGAGAGAGAGAGAGAGAGAGAGAGAGAGAAAGAGAGCGGGCCAACCAGCAGCGTCAAACTACGGAAATTTTTAATCTCGAAGGAAAGAGGTTTTCCGCGTGACGTTTGCCCGATTTCAGCCCCGTTAACCCCCTCATACGTTACTCTTTATTAAACCGGCAAAGTTGCCCGGCTGCGCGGTTGAATTTCAAACGGAAAACTAAAAAACCATGTGAACACCGTTGTTCCCGTCCGGGGGACCGAGGCTTTCAACTCGTGAAAATCAATTCTGCTTTTTAGCATCCCGCTCGACCTCTGATCCCGACATGTTCACCTTCCTTCGGTCCTTTGTGGATTCCTGTATCTACTATTTTCACGGAAATCACAAGTTTAAATTAAACAAATTTTGACGCGATTCGATGGACAGTTTGAGAGACGCAAAGTAGGTGAAACGTGTTTCCAGAGGAGCGAATCAAAATTGTAGATTTGCAGGTATCATAAAGATGCAAATTGGGCAGGATGACTTCAACCAATTCAACGAGAATTCAGGGGAAACCGTCCCCACCATAGCGACCACTTTCCCCCTCCAGTGAGCGCCGTTGCCATGGAGACAGGACGCGCTTAGCCTATGGCGTATTGCTACGAAGATACCAGATAAAGAGAAAGGGAGGTTGGTGGGGGAAGCTAGCGTTTAAGGAGGCCCAACCATAGTCGCCAGACGAGGGGAGGTGGCACGAATCGAGGGGAAATAGTTACCCTCTCTCTGCCAGTACCGGGTTAGTCGCGTGACACATGCACGACAGAGGAGTGAAGTGGGGGAACAGCGCGGTAGAAAGGGAAATTAGAGTGGGGGAACAAGTCTTGATCTGGCGACTATGGCTCCAACCATGCCCCCGAGCAATTAAACCCTTCCGTATAAACCACGTCGTGCTTAATTTATTCATCGACTGAATTCTCGCTGTCGATGGATTCGATGAGAAAGCTTTTTATTTGTTAAAAATAAGAATAGACAAATGAATAATAATTTCTTCACAACAGACTAAAATAATACGGTGTACAATACATTTCGAACGTTACGAGATGCTTATGTATTTCAATTTCCGTGGTTGTTCAGAAAAAATCGCCAGACTTCGAACACGATGAATGGAGGTCCTCAAACGTATTCATAGCAGGTAGAAATTCAGTTTTTATCGATTCTCGAATCTCCCCGGTCGTTCGGTTCTACCGATTGTCGAGAACCGTTAACAAAGAAGTGCAGGGAACTCTGTTTATCATCTATTTCGATCAATTAATCTACAAACGTGATTTCCCCACAGTCTACTAACGACCCCAGTCTGAACGCACTCGCCAATAATTGTACAATCGCTCGCTAGGAGCTCGATCGCGTGCATGCAGGATTTTTCATCGGACGATGCGTCGGCGATGCAACCACTTGAACCGCCGCGGAATTCGCCGGTGATCGATCGATCGATCGAAACTCGCCGCTAACGGCTAACGAGAAGCTAACGTCACGGGCAAATTGGACAATGCCGGCCGCTATTTATCCGCCATCAGGAATACCCCGTGTTCCGCCGGGTCGGCCCGAACGAAATCCTACGTTGAACCCGGGGACGAGTGCGGCGACCTTTCGCCGGAAACTTTCGTCGGAAGCCATCTTTTTCACCTTGTTGCCCGAGCCGATTAATTCCGAGTTCGGCCGATCGCCGGGTCAACCCTTTGCACTCGTGCGGCTGAGTTCAATCGGATTCAAAATCAAAGAACTTTCGATAGAAATGATGTAGAGCCATGAAATTTCTTTCAAATTAAAGCTGAAACCTTGTAGAATCTAGGAAAAATAAGGAGATTATGATACGAACGTTTTCTAACCTTGAGAAAATTCGTTAAACTTGCACAATGTTGAAAGAGGTTTGAGGGCAGGAGGAGTAACCAGTTAATTAAATTAATGTAATAGACATTCACATGCGCGCTCTACGACTATTCCAGGTGACCAGGTTCTCAACCATTTTGCCTTGCAGTCTCTCGAATCGAGGCGCTATTAGGAAACAAGCGTTTCCTGTTGAACGGCAAAATTTTTTAATGTTTTCTTTACAAAAATAAGATGATTGTATCTATCAAAAGTGGCCATCTCCTTAATAATATATACTCAAAGAAATCAATTGGTTAAATAATTCCTCATGGGGCATCTTTACAGTCTCAATATTCGTAAATTAAAAATATTAGAATCCGTCATTTTGACAAGTCCAGTGAATCTAGTGTTAAATGAACCGCAAAGATAATTTAACTCGAAGCAACAGCGTCGAAGAACGCGATTCACATGCCGGTGTCAATACGTACACTAATGTTTATGTAATCCTGTATTTTACAAGCTGCGACACGTATAATGGCGCCTCATGAAACAGGCTAAGCCGTGCACGATACCCTCCATTTTCCCTCTGAAATACGCGAGCGACGATTTTCCGGTAATCTTTCTACCGTCGACTGCGTTATTCAACGCTTCTGTTTTTCTTTTCAACGCTGTTGCGATCGTTCACGCGATCTGTAGGCGATCTTAATCTTCGTGGAATTACATTCGAAGCCTTGAACAAGAATTCAGCGGATCTACCAACACCCATAACTCGGCTCGCAGAAATAACCTGGCACTTTAACATTTTTACATGAATATTGTATATTCTGAATATTCAGACAAGGTTGTTGTGCAAAGAAATGAATTTAGATATACAATCGGTAATTTTAGAATAGAAAGGTTTCCTTCTGAACCAGATTAGGCGATCTTCAGAGGCGGAGTCCGTGCGTGTGGACCCCGTTTTCCGTCCCCTGCCGACTCCTAACGCAGAATATGTTATAATAAGACCGCGGATTTCTGTGCAAAATTGTATATACATTGTTTGCAAGACATAGAAACTACATAGACATTATAGTCTATGTCTATAGACATAGAGAAAACATTAATAAAAATTAATAAGAATTTTGAGGTTAGAAAGAATTTTTCAAAGATCTGTTTCGTGGGAACACATTTCGACGAAGTTTCTGCGAGCAATATGAGAATATTTTTTAAGCGAAACACGCGGGTCCAAAAAATTGTTTAAAAATGGAGGATCCGTTCCGACTAACCAGGATAGTTATGCTCGAGGCCGAGTACCGTTCTCGTTGGAGGACCGGCTCCTTATTTCGGAATAGCCTGCACAAAAGTGACCCGTCTCCCAAGCTAGTGGCTATAAACTTTATTGCACTGTTGCCTCTGAACCCCCACCCCCGCCCCCCTGGAGGGCGGGGGGAGCCCACATTATTCATAAGGCGATACGATACATAATTCCGTAGATGTTAGCCCTACGACCCCGTTTTGTTCGCGAGTAAATCCCTTGATCGCCTCGGTCATCACCGAGGGGTTCGATCGCGAGGCGTATCAACCTACACCGGGGATAGGCTCGCTTGTAAAGAGCAGGATATAAAATGGCCGATTGGATCGAACATTCGCTATAACGTTCCGCGAACACCGCGATCCGACCTCCTCGAGGCGGCTTTCACACCCACCGATAACAGAGATACTAAACGCGCCATCCTTCCTCCGAAAACGAATTTCTTGAGCACACTGCAAACTCGAGTGAACCAACGGATCTCTTGTCATCATCGTCTTTTTTTGTACAAGCACGGAACTTTGCCGACGTTAAAAATTGCAAGAGGACAAAAATGACAAAAATGAGATCAAATTCAACGGAGCACATTTAAAGGAATTAAAAATGCTGCCTCATTTTTAGCTCACTACATTTAAGAAACAAATAAATGTCCAGCCAGGTCCTGTATCCAGCAATCGATGCAAACAATTGGAACTTTGCACAAAAATCTAGTAACTTTGCACAAATCTTGCAGTCTAGGTGTCAAGCTCAAATTGTGCCTAATTGCGAAATGTTTGTAATATAAAATGTCGGAGAAAATTCATATAAAATTGAATTTTAAAAGAAATACTGTAGAGAGGTTGAATATAGAGAAATTGAATATAGAGACATTTTCATAATAAAATAATTTTAAGAACCTAATAAATCCTAATGGAATTGCAGACGGAGGAACGAGAAAGTGTGAATTCACGTAAACTTCCGCGTGTAATTAGCCGTTTCGTAGAACCGAGAGGCAACATATTGTCATTGTATAATTCGTAATTGCAGTGGAAGACGTGTACAATGGCGGACAAACAAGCGTGAAAGGCTCAAGAAGCAGAAGGACAAACAGAAACTGTTTTACAAAGTGGTCATCCCGCGACCGCGGAAGCAGCGATGCGTAATTAACGCTCGGCGTTCAACAAAGAATTCATAATCGTCCCTTTCATCCGCGTATCCTTCCGTTTAAACGCGACTTCTGCGAAGCTATCGAAAATATAGTGGCCCCCCGTTGAAGCTCGAAACGCAACGTTCCCTCTGTATATGGATAGAGCAACATTTTTGCGAAACTATATTTTCCAACGACAAGAGAAACAACGCGAAACAGCGGGAAATAAGAGTCGAATCACTTGCCCGTCCGCTAACAAAACTTTCCAGTTTGCGCTTTGCTAAAAATCGCTAACGAAAGCAACGTTTGTTTTCCTATTGTTCAAACAATGCCGAACTGCATTTCGACGTAACCGGCGAATGAAATTTTCTGACCGGGAATATCGTGAATAAAGCGTGCCGTTACGAAATTACTTCGAGTGCTGTTCCAATTTTCCCAGAACATTCGTACTGTACTCGCTCGCGTCAAGAATTACCTTTAAGCGTATCAAACTGGCGTGCGAAACGTAATTCTTCAATTTTTTTTTATTCAACTATTGCCAATATATTCGTGAGACTTTCCCGATTCAAACGACTCCAAACACGACACTGTTCGGATCATATTTGACTCTGAAATCCCCGATATAGCGAAACCTCTACCATCCGAACTGATCGGAGAAATAATGTTCAGATCATAAAACAATTTTCTCCCGACGGAGTTAACTTAAATTACAGAGTCAGATAAATGTATAAAATGTATACTTACATAGAGCTCGGAAATCCTATCAAACGTAGGAGGTTCGGATAATAGAGGTTCTACTAAATCGTGGATCAAGCGAGTAAATCAGATCCGAATAGTGTCGTGTTTGGGCTCATTCTAATCGGAAAAATGTCACGAATGCGTTGGTGGAAGTTTCGTGGTAATAGTTGATAATAAAAATACTAAGTTATCGAATAATGCGTGCAGTCGTTCGCGGTAGGAATGGATCTTTCGCGGATAGCGCGTATTGGACATTTTCTCCGCGTACGTAGAACCGAATAATTGTCGGAGAAATTCGCGATTTCGAGTGGCGGTTCGAAAATGGCGTACGAAGTCTCATCCGTCAGCCGGGGCGTCTGGGAGCGTCCCCGGTCTTTCCAGCCGGGCACAATGACTGGAGAAACGAGCGGATGTCGCCGAAACAGGGCCGCCGGGTGAATCAAAGATAGTCATTACCGCCCTCGCAGTATCTCCGTGCTCCACCGGCCAAATTAGTCTAGCCGGTGGCGCGTTATAAAGGGGTGCTTCACACGTACGCTATAAAAGAATAATGGGAGTTCCTTCTGGGCGGCGCGGGGTGGGGGGCGGGGGTGGGGCGGGGAGGGGGAACGGAGGGGGATACTGTTCTCGCGCAATAACTCGCAATCAAGATATTAGGAGAGAGAGATAGAGGCGAAGACGAAGTGTGTTTTAAGTGACTAAGAGGCGAGTGCCTTCGAGACTCTCCGCGCAGACAAGCCGAGGGTGGTGGATCCCGTTGACCCCGATTCCCCCCGGGCACACACGAGGGTCCCTTAATCACCCTTGACCCGTTTCCCTCGCGAAATTGTGCATACCACCTTTCCCAATCTTCCGCCTACATGTCCGCGATCATTCTTTCAGGAAGCCGTCGCACGGTGGCCCGAAAATAAGCGACGTTTAGCCGAAAAACGAACTTTCTCGTATCGGTATTTGATCAACATTGTTTCTTAAATGTCCGTGGACCTCGAAAATGAAAGAATTAGTACATTTTAATCGATATTACGGTTGGGATAAACATTGAAACTTGGACGTTGTAAGAACAGCATTTTTCGCCACAAAAGTTGTTTCTCTTTAATGACGCTCCTATTTCATATTTTCCCCCGATTTTTTTTTCTATTGAAGAGCAGACTTTTGCGATGATAAGTCTTGTTTTTTAATAGCAGTCCATTCACGTATTCTATTAAAGAAATAATGTTGAATGATTTCATAAGATGCCGGCCATGCTTCAGAATTCGAATCTTCCGCCGAATATTACAAATTATTCAACGATCAGGTAGAAATTCGCAATTTCGGCTCCATAAGGACGTAGATTGGACTTTTAGGAATCATAATTGACCACTTTTAAACTGCTCGTTGCAATATTAAACCGGCAGTTTGTCTAGATTTTGAAAGTTGCATACGTATACGGATTTCAAACCACGCCGGCCCCCTTAAGAGAATCTCTCAGTGGCAGCCATCTTGTGACGTCGTACTTGCCTGAGAATTCGAATCTTCCGGCGAATATTACAAATTACTCCACGATCAGGTAGAAATTCGCAATTTGGGCTCCATACGGACTTAGATTGGACTTTTAGGAAACACAATTGACCACTTCTAAACTGATTAGGGTTTGACGCGAAGAGATATTCGTAATCCCCGCCATAAGTGTGATGTGTAGGTGGCGCGACATGCGTTGGAGCGAAGTACGTTCCTCTATGTACTTGCGCGCGCGTTTTCTTCTGTTCCTTCGATGCTGTATGTAGCTTGTAAGTGTTGCACGTGTATAAGCCAAATATAATAAACAATTTATCCATTCTTGTTAAACCCCAACGTAAACTGCTCATTGCAATATTAAGGCGGCAGTTTGTCTAGATTTTGACTGTTGCGTACGTATATAGATTTCAAACCATGTCGGCCCCCTTAAGAGAATCTCTCAGCGGCAGCCATCTTGTGACGTCGTAATTGCCTCAGAATTCGAATTTTCCGCCGAATATTACAAATTACTCCACGATCAGGTAGAAATTCGCAATTTGGGCTCCATACGAACTTAGATTAGACTTTTAGGAAACACAATTGACCACTTCTAAACTGATAAGGTTTGACACGAAGAGATATTCGTAATCCCCGCCATAAGTGTGATGTGTAGGTGGCGCGACATGCGTTGGAGTGAAGTGCGTTCCTCTATGTACTTGCGCGCGCGTTTTCTTCTGTTCCTTCGATGCTGTATGTAGCTTGTAAGTGTTGCACGTGTATAAGCCAAATAGAATAAACAATTTATCCATTCTTGTTAAACCCCAACATAAACTGCTCGTTGCAATATTAAGGCGGCAGTTTGTCTAGATTTTGACCGTTGCGTACGTATATGGATTTTAAACCATACCGGCCCCTTAAGAAGGCAACCTGATTAAGAGAATCTCTCAGCGGCAGCCATGTTGTGACGTCGTACTTGCCTCAGAATTCGAATCTTCTGCCGAATATTGCAAATTACTCCACGATCAGGTAGAAATTCGCAATTTGGGCTCCATACGAACTTAGATTGGACTTTTAAGAAACACAATTGACCACTATTAAACTACTCGTTGCAATATTAAAGCGGCAGTTTGTCTAGATTTTGACCGTTGCGTACGTACATGAATTTCAAACCACGCCGCCCCCCTTAAGAGCCTGAGACTACACGGAGAAAAAGCAAACTAGAAATTTGAAATTGTTCACCAAAACCAACGTACGACTGTCCTCGAGCTAATTGAGATTTTGTTAATAATTGGGACGATCGGTGAACGTGGTCCACGAGGAGGATGGGAATCGAACGGCGCGTGGAACGGCTGCTCTAGAGACCTCGACCGTCAGAAATCGACATGGTTGTAATTGGACGGGACGAAATTATTCAGCGTCGCTCGTATTCTAGTTCGTATCTCCGACCGAAAATAACTCGGCGTGTCCTTGCCGTGGCATGCCGCTTCGATCGCATCGGAATTAGCTGCCGGTGCATCGTGGGAAAAATAATTCATTAGCCGTCGTCCCCTTACGGGCCGAGGCGAAACGGCCGCAAGAGACCGTGGAACGGCGGCCGGGGGGAACGGGGAAGAAAATGGCGATCTCGAGGGCGGGGGTCGTGCCGTTCGCGTGGACAATCGGTCGCGAATCAACTTCGGAGGTCTATTCACGCGAGCCGGGCATTGTTGCTTAACGATCAACGTGTTCGTTGCCGGGCCGGGCGACATTATTCGCGAAAATGGCACGTGTACCGGCCGTGTAGTACGCGCGCACCGTTTAGCGCACTCGAGTCACGAAAATAATCCGAGGTTCGATCCAACCGGCCGCCATTATGCCCGTTCGGTCGCGACCGCTCTGTAACCGCCCGGTTTATAAATCATTTTTAATGAGCGGCCGCCAAGGCACGCCGCCCGCGCCGACGGGAATTTCGCAATTTCCATAGATTGCTCTCGCAAAAAACACTTTGCGCCAGAAACAATCTAATTTCTTCATCGGCCGCGGCCGTCGGATTGTTTGTTCTGCTTCTTTCATTTATTCAAACCTCCGACGGCACACATTTTTCACCGGTATACATAATTACTCAACCATTCTTTTTCTTTGCGTTTCCGAAAGTATTTCTTGTATGTATAGATTTGATTAGTTTTCCCGTTTTTCGTGAAGTTGAAGTTGTTCGTTTCATTTAACACGTTAAGCGCGAAACATCAACCCCAGAAATTCTTACAAAATCAGAGTAGTTTAATTAATGAAACCTCAACTGGGAATTTAGAATGTATTATAGGGGATGCTATCTTAACCCTTTTGCATTCGAAAGACTCCGATGAAATTCGGTTTATCTCATAATAAAAATGAATTTCTAAACCCAGTCGAATATAAATTACGGAAATTGGATATTCTGGGTCAAAATAGACCCGAGCATTAACACAACAAAAACATATTCCTCTTGATTCTTTAAACTAATATAAAACAGTCGGTTTTAGTGAGAACTCCTATTTATTCATATTTGTCCACTAAATCGTATCGAATGAATTATTTATCATTGTGATCCACGTTTAGCGTTTTTGTAAAATAAAATGTGATAACGTCTACTTCGAAAGTGCACGATAGGAGCATCGATGCTCGAAATGTAATCCGGTTAACGAATTAATTGTTGTGGCAAACATAATTGTATTAAATATAGGATCAAGTAAACATGATGATTCATTAAGCACGTCGAGTAAACACAACGAACGAAACGTAATACCGGCGCGACGACAATTATCGGTGTCCAGGTATTGTTCGGCCATCGGAAACTCTGTATAATACGAGCCATAGCGTAACGGTTTCGCTGTGTCAGAAGAATATGTTCATTTCGCCATGTTTTGTATCCATTAACTGTCAGCGTCGACGATAAAAACGTTTCAAACGTACTTCGATCGGTTGTCCGACAAACGAATTCACGTTTCTGTTGTTCTTCTGTTCGTTATCCGAAACGCAATCTACTCGACAAACACGTTTATCGTGTCTTCCGTAATTTCTTTAGCCTTCACAATTAAAACTGTCGCGCAAAGTAAATTTCCATCGGGATAAAAATCGACGTGAACGCGCGGACAGACTCCTGTTACTCTTTGCCAGATATCAGAGATAGGTATTTCATACGTTTTATTTTCTGGTCGAAACTCGAAACGATCTTCTGGCGTCAGAACAAATATTTGAATAAAATGGAGTCGCTGCAAAGTGGCACAATTTTCAATACAATGGCCAATCCTCGTATTCCAAAACACAAACATTATATTTTATAATGCAACTTGCCTGGAGATATTAAAGTGAAAAATATTCGAAAGGACATTCACCAAATATTCTATTATTTCTTATAGGTTCTGCAGTGAACGTCACAACGAGAAGAAATGTTTGGAAAATAATTCGAAAAAAGGGAAAACAGATTTTCCGTCGTCTGACACGTCCCTAAATGGCCTCCATAAAGGCCCTTTTAATACAATGGCCAATCCTCGTATTCCAAAACACAAACATTATATTTTATAATGTAACTTGCCTGGAGATATTAAAGTGAAAAATATTCGAAAGGACATTCACCAAATATTATATTATTTCTTATAGGTTCTGCAGTGAACGTCACAACGAGAAGAAATGTTTGGAAAATAATTCGAAAAAAGGGAAAACAGATTTTCCGTTGTCTGACAGGTCCCTAAATGGCCTCCATAAAGGCCCTTACATGGACACAGTTAACCCTTCGCACTCGAAGCTATTTTATCTCCAAAACGAAAATCTTTTTTCACGTTGTACATACGAAAATGGTGCAGTTTATTCGTACAGTAGTGAAGTGTTCAGTAATTTACTAAATACAAGCGAATGTAATAATATGAAAAATACTTTGACTAATGATACAGCAATTTTTAGGTTAATCGTTCGTTATGGACCTGCCGCAATACCGAAAACCGCCTACTGCAGATGCAGCAATAATGATCGAGCCCAACAAGCATCCAGAGGCTCGGCCAGTCCGTGTCGTTAATATTTGAAGAACGCGGATTGCATTATCAACCCGTGACCGCATAACGTCACATAAATCGCAACGGAAACGTCCCTCCCACGCCGTTCCACCGTGTACGTAGATCTGAGAAACATTGTGCTGTAACTATCGAACAACAAACTGCGCGAACAAACAGCAATTTATTTGGAAAATATATTTTCCACCGACTGCAAATAATGAAATGGACTGGAACCTTCCAATAGTCAACACCGAGATCCCGATGTATTGTTTCGGCCTCTGAATTTCTGTACACAGTATTTTAGCCATAACAATGGTCTAGCCGTAGCAAAAAAAAAAGTGTGTGTGTGTAAATAAAGGCAGTTCAAAGGTAGTTAATTCTGAAAGTTTTCACCGCCTGCAAATCACGAAATTGGCTGAACATTTTCGAAAATCCATACGAAGGCCACAAAAAACAAATACACTGTTCCAGAGACTGCATTTTAGCCATTGGAACGTGTGTGAATAAACATAGTTCATTCTGAAAATATATTTTTCACCGTCTACAAATCACGAAATTGGCTTAACTTTTTAAAGCATCTCCCCAAAAAATACACTGTTCAATAAACAAAGGTAGATTATTTTTGAAAACAGATATTTTTTACCATCTGCGAAACACAAAAGACTAAAAGTGACTGAAAGTTTCCTATAGTGCAGACGAAGATCCAAAAACTACTGTAAACGTTTCTAGATATTACTGTATTAAAAACTGTAACTCATATATTTAGAACTAATTTTCCAAAAGGGTTCGTAAACCGGGTTCTAAGTTGACAAATACTTTAATTTACGAGAATTACAAATTTGGATATTAATTTTATTCGGTCCGTAATAATTTTAATGTAAACGATATTAAAACGCAGACACGTTCGCCACGTTTCGTACGCGTGTATCGCGATTTTAAACAGTACGATTTACAACGGGATACAAGTAGTCAAGCAACAGCGGGGAAACAATAACTCCGCGGGACGCATAATTATATTATTATACAACTGATTGCTAATTAACTCTCGCGGCGAATTGCATCTCACGAATTCCCCGTGGCAGTGCACGCGCCGAACGCATTAATGCAACATGCACTTTGCCGCGTCAGGCATCCCTCGGAACAGCCTTCGACAGAAGACTGCTCCGAGGTCAAAGGTCAAACATGCCGAAGCTTCGACTTCCGGTACGAATCGGACGACACGTGTAAACCAAGTATGGTTTTTTTAAACTAAAAATATTAACCGAAACAAAACATTTCTTCCAACCTAGAAAATTACCCTTCTATATTTTTTCGTGTTACGCAAACGAAAATGGCGCAATTTATTCGTGCAATACTGAAATGTTTAGTAATTTATTAAGTACACACAAATTGGATAATGTAAGAAATATTTTGAATAATGGTACAGCAATTTTCAGTGGCACTAAGGGTTAATTTTCCCTGGTGCAAAATGATTTTCCCTAAAAACTGTTTTGCTAAAAAATGTACAAAAAATTCCAGGACGAATCACACACATCTAAGCACGCTGTTAATCAAAGAATAAAATAAAATACGCTTTAAAAATAGTCAAAGACGTGTAAAAATTCGAACGTAATAATAATTTCAACACAAATTTAGTAATGTAACAATATTTTGAATAATGGTACAGCAATTATCAGTGGCACTAAGGGTTAATTTTCCCTGGTGCAAAATGATTTTCCCTAAGAACTGCTTTGCTAAAAAATGTACAAAAAATTCCAGGACGAATCACACACATCTAAGCACGCTGAAAATCAAAGAATAAAATAAACTACACTTTAAAAATAGTCAAAGACGTGTAAAAATTCGAACGTAATAATAATTTCAACACAAATTTAATAATGTAACAATATTTTGAATAATGGTACAGCAATTATCAGTTGCACTAAGGGTTAATTTTCCCTGGTGCAAAATGATTTTCCCTAAGAACTGTTTTGCTAAAAAATGTACAAAAAATTCCAGGACGAATCACACACATCTAAGCACGCTGTTAATCAAAGAATAAAATAAAATACGCTTTAAAAATAGTCAAAGACGTGTAAAAATTCGAACGTAATAATAATTTCAACACAAATTTAGTAATGTAACAATATTTTGAATAATGGTACAGCAATTTTCAGTGGCACTAAGGGTTAATTTTCCCTGGTGCAAAATGATTTTCCCTAAAAACTGTTTTGCTAAAAAATGTACAGAAAATTCCAGGACGAATCACACACATCTCAGCACGCTACTAATCAGAGAATAAAATAAAATACGCTTTAAAAACAGTCAAGGACGTGTAAAAATTGAGCCAAAAATTAATTTCGCCAAAATCTTCCGTAGCAGGGTTGAATCCGTAGGAAGCCGGGGGCGTATCGAACGAAATAATAATTTCGGCGAGCCCCGATAGAAATAGTTATTACACCGCAACGAAAACAGCTTCTCAGTTTCTCGTGGAGGTTCCGGGGGTTCACGAGGGTGTAGCACGAAACCTCCCGAATTTAATCTCGGCGGGTGAATCGTCGTTCGTCGACGCGACGTGAACACACATATATATATATATGGAGGATATCGTGTCAGTCCTCGGGACCAATTGACTGTGCCTTTCCGCAGCCGCGCAACGTTCATCCTCTCGCGGAAACGTCCCCGTTCCCGGCCTCTATCTCGCCCAGGGGACTTTCGCGTGAATCGACGCCCCCCCCCCCCCCGCGCAATCCCCCCACGATGCTTCCCACCCCGTCGAAATTTCCCTAACACGCTCGCTACAGCGTCCCCCATCACCCCGACACAATAACGTTTGCCACCTTGAACGCTTTCCGCATTTTCCGCCGTTAACCCCTTGCTCTGAGATTTATTTCCTGGTCGTTTAATTCCATCCATGTGTGGAATTAAATTTTTCTCGGTCCGGTTTAACCCTTTTAGTGCAGGGGGCCGATATATCGGCCGTTGCTCCACTGGCGAAAAGTGCCATAGCCGACTTCGGTTGACTGTCTCTCCTTATCATTGCATTTACGCACACGTACTCTCCTGAAACGATGGAAAGTATGTTCTACAATAAATATTATTAAATGTACGAAAATTGTGGAAGGTATATAGTTAGTAAAAAGTAGTAGGTATATAGTTAGAAAGTATATA
>CM052139.1:2238159-2254406 GCA_028454255.1 Halictus ligatus | reverse complement strand
ATTTTAAACATTGCTCCGAAGTAAAACTGGACGCAGAAATGAGTATCACACCGTGCTGACATGTACATTTTATTTCAGTATCTAATAGACTTCAGCCTCCATTCTTAGGCGTAGTTTTTTTTATCATTTACTTATTGAATTTATTCTTTCTTTTTTATTATTAAACTGCAAGAAGACGTGAGAAATGGAACGAGACAGATGGCCGATAGAATTGCCAAGAAACCGTATGGAATTGAAGACAATGAACAGCAGTTTTTATGGTTAACGGGCGCATGAAAAATAGTGAAAATCGTTTGTCGGAAATTGAACCGTTCGGAAAGGTGAAAAATTGTTTCTACGTGGGGACGGTAATTCCACGATAACTTTTAATTGCCAGGATTTACGGCATCCCGGCCGTCCATTTATACGAACTCGATTCCAGGTACGTAACGCGCTTACTTCGAATCGCGTGCAAAATGGAGGATCTCCCTTCTAATTCCCGGACGAAAGAAAAGCTTATTACGGGAACGAAGATAATCCAGATCTTCGATCTCGCGAGCTTCTTATTACCTTGCCGTGGAATTAATCAAAAGAAGAGGGACCGTTTATCCGGGGCCATTCAAGGGCGAAGATAATGGCGACGGGGTTGATCGATGCGAGCGGGAAATACGAACGTAAAGGAACCGACGCTTCTCCAAATCCGATGTATTTTTGTGGCCCACATTTTTCTGGTCACTGAACACCATTACCATTTTCGTGTTACATCTTGTATTACCAATTGGAACTAAAATTTGCTGAAAGAATCCTCGGGGATAGGAATTAGAATCAAAAATGGCTATACATAGTCACTGCGGTCTCGCGAATACGAGAAGACAAACGAATAATTCTAAAAACCTCTGATTTTTTGAACTGTCGATATTTCGGAACACGAGTCACGTACTGAAATAATGAAATTTAAATTTCCAATCACAAATTGAAGATTCAATGTTAGAAGATACTGCAGACTGAAAGTTCAAGATTTGTACTAGAACGTTCGAAGATATTAACTAAACTTGAATCGTTCCTCGGTTTGCTTTAGGGCGAAACATATTTGCCGGTCGTTGTTAAACGATTCCACGGTGATTCGAAATGATTCGACTACAAAACATAGTTTGTTTATCATCTATGTGACGAGCGGGCCTGTACGGCTGAAATCAAATTGGCGGTTGAATGCTCGGCGAAACGTATGATAAAAGTTGTCAACGTAGCCCCGACCGTCGCTTGAATATCGATTATTTTATTTAACGCAATTCCCTTCAATTTATGCAAGTGGTTCTAATAATTTGATCGCTCGCCGTGCATCGAACAAAAGGACTGAATCGCGGATGCAACGACGACCGATTCTTTGTCGCGGCGGCTTTCGCGGCGTGACGCAACGTGAACGCAACGGATCACGTGCCTGCGAACATGCACGCTCGCCTATCTGCCGACGTCTGGCGCCGTGAGAGGCGAAGAGAAAGAGAGAGGATCATCGCTCCGTAAAAAGGGAAAACCGTCTGACGGTGAAGCGTCGGAGACCCGGTAGGATTTGTGGCTAAAATATGGCGCAATATCTCTCGTTCCGCGAAGGACTGCCGTAGGCGGTACTTTTCGAAAAGATCTCTCCCTTTCTCCCTCTGTTTCCCCGTCTCTTTCTCTCTCTCTCTCTCCCTCTCTCTCTCCCCCTCTCCTTGGCTCTTCCTCTCTCTCTCTCCCTCTTTCCTTGGCAATTCCTCTCTCTCTCCCTCTCTCCTTGGCTCTTCCTCTCACTCTCTCTCTCTCTCCCTCTCTCCTTGGCTCTTTCTCTCTCTCCCCCTCTCTCCTTGGCTCTTCCTTTCTCTCTCTCTCCCTTTCTCCCTTTGTTTCCCCGACTCTTTATCTCTCCTCCTCTCTCCCTCTCTCCTAGGCTCTTCCTCTATCTATCTCTCTCTCACTCTCTCTCCCTCTCTCTCTCTCTCTCCATCTCTCACTCTCCCTCTCTCTCTCTCTCCCCCTCTCGTTCCAGCCACGTCTCGTCACGACTCCGGGAAAGTCGCGGCTCCGTTCCGCGGATCTTCGTTCCTGAGAAATTTCTCCTCTTCTATTTATCGCGATCCAGCGTTATCATCCCACGGGAAAAATTACGAGCCGTGGATCCTCGCGTCCTCAGATCTCACCCATCCCAGATCTCAGATCTCAGGTCTCACCCACATAAGGCGGAGAACACTCAAAAATCCCTGTTCACGACCACCTCTCTCGGTTTCCCTTTCGTTCCACCTGAACAACCCCTTAGTACTATAAAAGATTATTATACAGGGTGGTTGGTAACTGGTGGTGCAAGCGGAAAGAGGGTGATTCTACGGGAAAAAAGAAGTCGAAAATATGGAATAAAAATTTTTCGTTTCAGGCTTTGTTTTCGAGAAAATCGACTTTGAATTTTCGCGAAGTACGCGTGCACTTGATCACGTGGTCTCGATTGAGGTTATGTTGATAAACACTTCCAATGTGACCGAGGTGTTTTCCTGCCTATTAACTTACTATCCGCTGCGAGCGATTGAAAGAAAAGATTATTGTAGCCTTTCATACTTGAAAACAATCGAACACGTTAGAAAGTGTTCATAGAAATTTAATTAGAAGAGCAGAAGTATGTGTTCGGCAGAATGGGCAACATTTTCAGCAATTTTTGTAATAACAAACTTTACGATTACTTCATATTACTTCACTATGTATTCCTAATTTTCCGTCACGGCAAAAACAAACTTAAACTGCGATAATATCCATCGAGATAACAAATTCAATTTCAAATTCGATTTTCTCAAAAACTAAGCCTTACGTGAGAAAATTTTATTCCATATTTTGTTCTTATTCTTTCATAAGGAGTCACCTCGTGTCCGCTTGTACATGTTATTCGGCCCTGTACACCCTGTACATGTGTGGGTTTTGAGAGGAAAGTGTGGAAGGGAGTAGAAAACGCTAGTTGTGGAAAGGATCACGCGGAATAGACAAAATCTAAGGATCTGTTTGGTCCTGATGATTCAAGGGTTTTGCTTGACGTGTCTATGGCATGATTATCGTGATGCGTTGGTGCTAGGGCCTAGAGTTATTAAGTATGCAACATCTTTGCACACGCGTTACTTTCGAACTTATGATCTCCTATTATTGAAATTTAGATTTTCTGCATCTCCTCGCCAGAGTCTGCAGGTCCACATTAGAGACAGTTAAAAATTTCTGGTTTCCCGTAAGAAAGTTTAAACCATATTTTCCCTTTTAACCAAGTTCCCGGCAATCCGCAAAATAAACCGACGAACGAGAAAAATGTGAAAAACTATCGACGACCGTGGGAAATGTTAGAGGCTACAGGGCACGAAAGTTCGTCTTCAGGACGAACGAAATTAATTGAATCGCTCGAGGAAAAATTCTAATTCACTTGGTCGACGAAATTCTCGGCCGCTCACACAGCCTCTCAAGAGCAACGAATTTCAGACGGTCTGCCGGTGCACGCTCGAAGCGAAGAAAATTCTGACGGTGTTCTTGGCTTCGGGCGACGCGACGCTCTGCACCGAGCCGGACAGACAGACAGACAGACAGGCAGGAAGACAGAAAGACAGATGAACGGACAGAGGCGAAAGACGGAGCAGTTTCGCGTCGTACGTCGCACGGTGGGCTATTTCGACGAAGTCGGATTCAAAATCAAGGAACTCTCGATAGGAATGAGGTAGAGCGACGAAATCTTTTTTAAATTAAAGCTCAGACTTTGTAGAATATGGCAGAAATTGGAAGATTGTGGTACGAACGTTTCTTAACCTTGAGAAAATTCGTTGAACGTGCAGAAGTTCAAGAAAATTGCGGTTTTTCCAATACCACGCGCGGAGAAAACTTTTGTTTAACACGATATGCATCATATCCCATAGATTTTGTCACGCTGATTTCAAATCTGGTCTCAAAATTTGTCTACGACCTCAGGATTTTGTAGCTCAACTCAAGTTTCGAGTAACAATCTCCCTACTTTTTTAAATTGAAGACGTAATTTCAGTTTCAGTAATTTCAGTTCAGTAATTTCGGCACAAACGTTGTTTTCGTCTCGATTTTGGCCAAAAGATCAAGTCCACCATTTTTGGAGATCGAGGTCGTCCCGAGATAATGTCGTCAACGTATCCGAATATTTGTTACTATACTTTTCTTTGTACTATAGTTGGGAGAAGAGGCGATAATCTGGCGAAGAAATTAGATAAATATGCTGCCGAAGGAAGAAGTTGCGACGCGCACCGGAAATTGAATTTTGGCCAACTTTTCGAAAAATTGTCAGCACCGAGTCCACCAGGGATCCTCACCTCGCAACGAGAAGCATCTCTCTCTCTCTCTCTCTCTCTCTCTTTCTCTCATTCTGTCAGGACAATAAAAATCGTGGGAAAAGAAGGTGCGCGGGAAATCCCGAGTGGTCCTCGCCTGGCTGGAGGCGGAAGTTCTTGAGAGGAGATTAGAACGGACGAGCGGAATTGCTTTATGAAATTGTTATTGCCGTTGATTTATCGGGGACAGAGGAGAAAACGAGTGTACACGGTGACTCTCGTTCCGTGTCCATGGAATTACGACGGTCGGACGACCGAGCATCGACTACGTTTCCCAAAAAGAATTCCACGAGACGTGTTACAGTAGTTTCAGGTCCACGTAGGTGGCAAATTGCGCAAAATTTCAACGCATTTTTACAACCGTAGGGTTACGATTGAGACACCGTATTGCAGTTATTGTTCAGAGTGATTGTTTAGAGTGACATTTTGGCGCCGACGTGTTTGGGTCCTGCGTGAAAGGAAGTGTGTTTGAAAGAAGTGTGTTTGGGACTCGGTGACAAGGTTAAAAGTGTTTAGGGGCGCAGAGATGTGAAACTGATAGAGAGAGAGAGAATGAGAGTGTGAGAGAGAATGATGCCACTTATCCTCTTTGGAACGATGCCTTTACCAGCGACAAAATATTCTTATTTAAGCTCGAAGCGCGTAAAACCATTTTTCGACGGTAATGTAGTCACTCTACCTTACCGCAAATCTAGGAAGACCTGGCCCTGAAGAAGTTCTATTTTAGGGGGAACATTTTAAACATTGCTCCAAAGTATAATTTGATTTTTAAGAACAAAATATTCTTGTTTAAGCTTGAAGCACGTGAAACCATTTTTCGACGGTAATGTAGTCACTCTACCTTACCGCAAATGTAGGAAGACCGGGCCCTGAAGAAGTTCTATTTTAGGGGGAACATTTTAAACATTGCTCCAAAGTACAATTTGATTTTTAAGAACAAAATATTCTTGTTTAAGCTTGAAACACGTAAAACCATTTTTTGACGGTAATGTAGTCACTCTACCTTATCGCAAATCTAGGAAGACCGGGCCCTGAAGAAGTTCAATTTTAGGAGGAACATTTAAAACATTGCTCTGTACTTTTTATTTCAGTATCTAACAGACTTCTGCCCACATTGTTAGGCACAATTTTTTGATTCTCTACCTTATCGCGAATCTAGGAAGACCGGAAGGAATATTCTTCGTCGATGCGCGAACATTTAGGCGTCTTCGTGAAACTAGTTTTTATTGACTTTTGGTGATCATAAATTGCGAAGGAAGTGGATCTTTCTTCTGCGAATGTAACGCAGCTTCAGCGACGCTTTGTATAAATATTGGGATTCAGGAGGCAGCAGGCGGGATGAAAAGATAGAAGAATGGCTCGGAAAGCTCAAAAAGAAAATGGAAAATAAACTGGAGAGATGTGCAATGGCGCCGTGAGGAAGAATGGGACTCTAATAAGTAGACCGAGGATTTCTTATCAGAAGGAATTGTCTACGTAAATTGCATGTCTTGCATCTTGTTTTCCTCGAGGATTCCTGCCGTTTTAATAAACCGACGACAATGGAAATGTAATTCGTAGCGCGCTGAATAAAAATAACGTGAACGGCGAAGAGAGAAATTATAATTCGGTGAGCAACACTTTGAAAATAAGGAGACCGTAAAATTAGATAAATAAAAAATTGAAAAAGTTAAAATAAACAGTAATTTTGTTGATGAAAGTATAGGTACGAGGAGAGATTATTAAAATATGTAAAGACGCGAGAGAAATTACAATTTTCGAACAAATTCGCATGCAGCCTTGTTTGCCGGTTGAACGGCAGTGTAGTTCTCCGGTTAATTGACTCGTCCCTCGATTCAGTTCAAATGCAATATACATGTAATAGCATTTGCCAATATGGTCGGAATAGGAAGATGACATCGGATCAAGGCCACCATAACTAACCCTCCGCGTTCGCAAGGGATATAAGGATAAACTCAGTTTCCACGTGGTCAATTACGCAAACTCCGTTACGCGAAACGCATTCCTAGGTGCGAGGCGCGACAATCCTATTTCGTATCGGAACTACCCCCTACACCCTGGAATTTTTATTCGCTTGATAATTTCATCCCCACGATCCTTACAAATTAATCTAATCGCTAAAATTCGATCTAACCCTTCAACATTAATTCGACTTATTAAAATCGCAGTTTTCTTCTACGAAGAGAAATAAATAAATCATATCTTCAAATTAAATCACCGGAACCATACGATGAATAATGCTATGGTGCTCCTAAATGCGCATTTGTAATTCTCACGCTCCAATATCGCATACAAAAATTATGAGAATTCGGTACAGCTTTCGTTAGAAAAGTTTCCAGGTGAAATCGTCAAGTTAGGTTGGTGACAGTTCAACATTAAAAATTGTTGAGAATATTAAAACTGCTCTCAGATTCCTGATTAAATATCCACAATCTTCTGAAAACCATGCCCGGTGAACAAAATGGTTTCCCCGTATGTAATCTTCAAAATGGCGGGTTCTAATTTAGGATTATTGTGACCGTATGCAGCTTTACATTTTTGTTATTTTTATCAATATCAAATACTCTTAATGTAAACCTCCGTAAACCTAATGTTAAATATTCTTTATCAATTTCGGTGGTTAATTCGGGGTAGGGACAAAGTGTAGATAGCAGCATTAGGCGAGAAAGGTCATCGAGTCGGTGAATAAAACCAGATCACGATCGTGCCGCCGCGGTGCCGCGCTGGAAATATTATTTCTCGCGTCGCGATTCGAATTTCGGCGTCGCTCGGCCCTGACGCGATGCAAGATGGACGTCGAAGAGGAGGAAGAGGAAGGTGATGTTATGAAGAACGTGCACGGGGTTAGATAGAAACGTCACTCGGCGGCACGTTGCTCGGGGAGGGGGGGGGCGAAACGAGGAAAGTGTCGATCCGAATCTCCGATATCCGGCTGAAGCCGCGTGTCTACATGCCAACCCACACACTGTCGCTCGAAAGTATCTGGATACCTCCTTAATTGCAATCGCCCGGGATACTCGCGAAATCGTTCGCGAATTTCATGAAATTTTTTACTCGTCCCGCTTCGCATCTCGACGACCCATCCACCGCACATAAAACCGAATTAATATCCCCGCTGTGCAGCTCGATTTTTAAAGGGATTGGTAAATATTTTTGCAAGCTAATTTAAACATTTTTTCCTTCCTTCTCAACATACAAAATGACTGAAATTTGAGGACGTGCTTTAGCCCTTTGCGCTCGAGGCATTTTTCGATATATTTAAGATGTATGAACATCGCTTTTTGAAATGAACAGCTCGAGTGTTAAACCAGACTTTTCTGCTGACATGTTCAGCGCGTTAAAGTAAAAGAAGACTGTTCGAAAGATGCTGGAACATTGAAAGGGAATCGTTTCGGCTCTAAACTTTTTATTAAATAAATTGCTTCGATTTATGGAATTCCTATCCGGCTTTCAACGCATTCTTACACTCCTACACTTCTACATTCCCACATTTCTACATTTTTATACTCCTACGCTTCTACATTCTTACATTTCCATATTTATACGGTTCCACATTGCTACATTTCCATATTTATACGGTTCCACATTCCTACATTCCTGCACTCCTAAATTCTTACATTCCTATATTTCTGCATTCCTACATTCCTACGCTTTTATACTCCTACGCTTCTACATTCTCACATTTCCATATTTATACGGTTCCACATTCCTACACTCCCATATTTTTACATTCTCATATTCCTACGTTCTTACATTCCCATATTCATACGGTTCCACATTCCTACATTCCTGCACTCCTATATTCTTACATTCCTATATTTCTGCATTCCTTCATTCCTACATTCCTACATTCTTACATTCTTACACTCCTATATTTCTGCATTCCTGCATTCCTACATTCCTAGATTCTTACATTCTTACATTCCTATATTCTGCATTCCTACATTCCTACATTCCTACATTTACACATTTCTTAATTTCTACATAGGAATGTAGCGACATCGCCGTATTCCTATAATAATGACTAGTCAGCGGAATTTTTTCCTTCCTTGTCAACATACAAAATAACTGAAATTTAAGGACGTGCTTTAACCCTTTGCGCTCGAGGCATTTTTATATATTTAAGATACATGAACATCATTTTTTAAAATTAACAGCTCGAGTGTTAAACCAGACTTTTCTGCTGACATGTTCAGCGCATTAAAGTAAAAGAAGACCGTTCGAAAGATGCTGGAACATTGAAAGGGAATCGTTTCGGCTCTAAACTTTTTATTAAATAAATTTCTTCGATTTATGGAATTCCTATCCGGCTTTCAACGTTTACGAGCGTCTCTGAGCTGTGTCGTAAACTCGTGCCAGAGATTTCACCTATAAAGAAGATGGCTGAACAACGGAGGAGACTCGAGTGCAAACAGTTGATTCCCGTGGCACGAGAATTTTTGTAGTCTCCGACGCGTCGCCGTGACCCGACTTGCCCGGAAATGAAATTTGCGAACAACATTATTGCCGTTCGACGCTACGTGCGCCAACAGGTCCCTGGAAACGCTCCTCGTACCCGCCCGATTGGTCAAGCACGGGGCTGTAATCGTCCAGGTGAGCGTGCACCCTTCGCGCGTACACTGTCGCTCAAAAATATCCGCACAGTCGCACAGATCTTTTCGTAAATCTTCCACAGAAATCATTATTATTCGATGGAGTTTCTCATCGCGCTTCAAAATCTTCACGAAACGAAAATTTTTTGAGAACTTGACGGAGTTGCAGCGGCAGTCGAAGCTTCGCCAGCGAGTAACGCTGGTTCCATCGGCCTGTGGAAGCCATTACAGGCTAAGTATCAAGCCATCCGCCGACGTCTTACAAGGGGATACCAACTGTAATCCTGATAACCTAATCAAACCTTTCCTTAGGCCCGAGGTAGGCTGTCTGATACCTGATTACTCGTATCGGAGAAGTGCACCCAAACCAAATTGAATTTGCAATAGTCCACTCGATAGTTTGTCAAAAGAAAATACTTTATGCCCGTTTTCAACCCTATATTTCGATATGGTGTATAGTAATGTTTACCGTGATTTCTCTTATCCTCTTCGATTGAAAATTCTGAAAAAAATCAGGCATATTTCAGCTTTTAGAATGCACATCTGTGAATTTTTTCAGAATTCTCGGCTTCGAAACCGAACTGTGAAAAATAAAAAAGATTTTCAAACGCCTTCTACGAAATATTTCTAAATATTCTAAATATTTCTAAGTTTGCAGTTTAACTGTAAACTAAGTAACTGTAACTGTTTAACTAAGTTTACAGTTTTACAGTATAACTATTTTTACAGTTTTAGCATCACGCTGTGCTTGTTAACGTATAATTCTTTCAGATTTTTCAAAGGCACATTGTTAACAAAACCAGCTATTTTTGCCTCTTCGTTCGCATTCTTTCATAAACTGCAGCACGTGGATCGGAAAATGGATCGGCTGCGAGTAAAGTAAATATCGTTGCGCGCCGGTACTCGCACCCGTCTCGTTTGAGCCAGTTTCGAGCACGTCGCGGCGAAAAGGGCGGGAAATATCGACGAAGGAACGAGTCGCGCCCCCCCGCCCCCGTACACACGAACATTCGTGTTTGTCGTGTGGCGTGTAAGGGAAGATTGATGGACCTTTTAACCTTTCGCTTTATATCCCGCGAAAATATATAGCGTCCCTATTCCGAATGCGCGATGGTTCCGTGCGGCAGATTCGTGAAATGTACGACCCGCTATATTTGGAGGCTGTAAGGATGAGTTGTGTCCCGGAAACATCTATTTTGTCGAAACGGTAATTACTGTTTCGAAAAAGATTGCTTTATGGCGCGTCGAAATAACTGGGAAATGGTGATGCCGTGTCGGAAGATCGAAGCCGGCTATCGCACTCTGTACTAATTATCCTTTTCGCGTTCTATAGCTCTTGTGGCCGTCCATTTTGTTGTACCGTACGCTTTTAAAATACCTCTACGAACCGTAGATAGAACGGTTAAACAAGTTTGGAGATAGAAGGAGCTCGAGAAATCTAAATTTATGTACATTTTTAAGACCAATCGATAGAAAAGGAAAGGTTACAATTATCAAATTTATTTTCAAAATTATGATGCTTATTTTGTTCAGCGGAATGTACCGTACCTGCGGGAAAATTAGGAGCTCGAGAAATCTAAATTTATGTACATTTTTAAGACCAATCGATAGAAAAGGGAAGGCTACAATTATTAAATTTATTTTCAAAATTATGATCCTTGTTTTGTTCAGCGGAATGTACCGTAACTGCGGGAAAATTAGAAGCTAAGAAATTTAAATTTATGTACATTTCTAAGACCAATCGATAGAAAAGGAAAGGTTACAATTATTAAATTTATTTTCAAAATTATGATCCTTGTTTTGTTCAGCGGAATGTATCGTAACCGCTGGAAAATTTACAAAATTTCAATTCTTCGAGCGGTGTATTTTTCGCGAGAGGACAAAATAATAGGATAAATTCGAAATCGAAATAGAGGGTACACGACACACAGGAATAATTCTAACAATATTATCGAACCCGGCCAGATTAATGGAATCAATCGGCGACGAGCAGAACGGTAATTATCTGAACTTATGCGTCCCCATAGATTGTCGATCATCGAGTTTACGAAATGAGATCAGCCTCGATAGGCACCAATTTCAATTTCCTCCGATTTCAGATAGGCAGGAATGCACACGGCCGTGGGTCTACGAGGTCGGGGATGCGCGTAACTGAAATTCAATGAACAGCTGTCTTACTGCGTCGAGTGCAGGGCTAATGCATGTGTATGCAGCCGTGTTCAAGTTCCAGAATATGCAATCGGCTTGCGATTGCAATGCCACGTTCACGAAACTATTCTACTGAAACAGGATTGCGCAAGACGATCCCGGAGAAGAACCATTTCTACATTTCTATATTTCTGTATTTTCGCGTTCCTAGTTTTGCATCTCCACATTCCATTGTAACTACGTAATTATATTTCCGTATTTCTATATTTCCACATGCCTATATTCTTCTGTTCTTACATTCCCACATTTCTACATCCCTAAATCTCCATACATTCCTACATTCTTATATTCTTATATTCCTACATTGCTACAATCCCACATTCCGGCATCCCTACATCTCCATATATTCCTACATTCCTATATTTTTATATTCCTACATTGCTAGAGTCCCACGTTCCCACATTTTTACATTCGTACGCTTCCACAATCATACATTTCCATATTCATACTATTCCACATTCATACATTTCTTTAGCCTTATATTTCTATTTCCTTACTTTTCTACATTCCTACATTTAGACATTCCTAAATTCCCATACATTCCCACATTCCTACATTCTTATAGTCTTATATTCCTACATTGCTACAATCCCACATTCTTATAGTCTTATATTTCTATGTCCTTACTTTTCTACATTCCTACAGTTACACATTCCTACATCTCCATATTCCCACGTTTCCACATTCCAACATTGCTACTGTCCCGCATTCTTACACTCCTACACTTCTACATTCCCACATTTCTACATTTTTATACTCCTACGCTTCTGCATCCTTACATTTCCATATTTATACGGTTCCACATTCCTGCATTCCCAAATTTTTACATTCTCATATTCGTACATTCTTACATTCCCATATTCCTACGGTTCCACATTACTTACATTCCTGCACTCCTACATTCTTATAGTCCTATATTTCTGCATTCCTACATTCCTACATTCCTACACTTTTATACGTCTACTCTTCTACATTCTTACATTTCCATATTTATACGGTTCCACATTCCTACATTCCCACATTTTTACATTCTCATATTCCTACATTCTTGCATTCCCATATTCATACGGTTACACATTCCTACATTCTTGCACTCCTACATTCTTACATTCCTATATTTCTGCATTCCTACATTCCTACATTTGTACATTCTTACATTCCTATATTCTGCGTTCCTACATTCCTACATTCTTACATTCTTACATTCCTATATTCTGCGTTCCTACATTCCTACATTCTTACACTTCTACATTTCTACATTTACGCATTTCTTCATTTCTACATAGGGATGTAGTGGCATCCCCGTACTCCTATAATAATGACTAGTCAGCGGATCTTCATGCAAAATAAACTTTCCTATGCGACTTGCAACAAACCGGTAACAAACTTGCAAACAAATATTTCACTAACAAAAAAGAAGATTCGCTAACACCGAAAAGCTTAAAAACGGAAAGCTGGACATTCATTCACTATATCGGTCCAGCTCTGCTAAATTAAAATAAAAGTTAATTGTAATCCAGATAAAATGATTTTGATAAAATTCATACAGTAGAGCGTGGCATTGAACAGTATCATTCATCAAAACAGAAACAGGAACAACTGTGCGGGAAGAACAAAGTTCATCGATACACACATTCGCGGACCCGGCCTTGTTAGAGGCATTAACGACGAGCGTTAATTTCGCCGCACTCTTATCGATTCGATGAACGAACAATATGATCATTCATCATTCGTTTCGGATCGAGCCACTTCGGGCCTCGGCTCTACACTCCGCGACGCCGATCGACGCACTTTTATCGCGACGAACTATAGTCGACGACGACTACGCTTTGGAGATACGAATTGACAAATGGCCGCGAAGCATGAGTGCGACGCGAACAGCCGAAAGCCTGTTATTACGGTCATTACGGGAGGGGTGGAAACGCGACATTGTAATGTCATGATCACTGTACGAAGGTCGGAGCCAGCCGCATTATCGTGGATCCTTGAAAGACAACCGTTTCCTATTGTGACCGCCGGACAAAAACGCGCGACGATCATGCGAACCACCGCTACTTTTGTTCGGCCACAATCTAGATTGTAATTTAACCGGGACTCGCTGCTTTTAATGACGGTTACTATCGTCCCGGGGCCCCTTCGAAGTTGCTCCTACCGAAAATCTCCATCTTTACTCGACATCCAAGGACAACTGTTTTATTGTTGCGGGCTTTTTTGTCTTTTTTGCACGATGGCTGCAAAACGCTCAACGTTTGGTGCATATTTTACGCAGATCTGCGGGTCCAGTGTTAATAAAATTAGGTACTTCAATATTATAATAATTTAAAATCGAAAATTAAAACTAAATTAAATTCTATTAAAAATTATTTAGACCATATTTTAGTCACAGACTTTCATGACGGAACAGGAATAATTGTACTCGGTTATATTAACGATAAAAACATTCCTGTAATGTTAATGATTTTCGAAGCTGCTCCAGGCAGTCCGATCTCTAAAACTCGCGGTGATATTAAACGAACAAATAAGACAAGTCGATCGAAGACGGTAGGTGGGAGCAGACGTCTGTAAAGAGATGCAGTGTTATTTATTTTATTTATTTAGTCAAAGTAGAACGGGAACAGAGAAGATGCAGGAAGGAATCGGCGATCCAATAAAGGGGCGATAAAATATTATTATTGGGTCCGGTGTTAATAAAATTAGATATTTCAATATTATAATAATTTAAAATCGAAAATTAAAACTAAATTAAATTCTATTAAAAATTATTTAGACCATATTTTAGTCACAGACTTTCATGACGGAACAGGAATAATTGTACTCGGTTATATTAACGATAAAAACATTCCTGTAATGTTAACGATTTTCGAAGCTGCTCCGGGGAGTCCGATCTCTAAAACTCGCGGTGATATTAAACGAACAAATAAGACAAGTCGATCGAAGACGGTAGGTGGGAGCAGACGTCTGTAAAGAGATGCAGTGCTATTTATTTTATTTATTTAGTCAAAGTAGAACGGGAACAGAGAAGATGCAGGAAGGAATCGGCGATCCAATAGAGGGGCGATAAAATATTATTATTGGGTCCGGTGTTAATAAAATTAGATATTTCAATATTATAATAATTTAAAATCGAAAATTAAAAATAAATTAAATTCTATTAAAAATTATTTAGACGATATTTTAGTCACAGACTTTCGTGACGGAACAGGAATAATTGTACTCAGTTATATTAACGATAAAAACATTCCTGTAATGTTAACGATTTTCGAAGCTGCTCCAGGCAGTCCGATCTCTAAAACTCGCGGTGATATTAAACGAACAAATAAGACAAATCGATCGAAGACGGTAGGTGGGAGCAGACGTCTGTAAAGAGATGCAGTGTTATTTATTTTATTTATTTAGTCAAAGTAGAACGGGAACAGAGAAGATGCAGGAAGGAATCGGCGATCCAATAAAGGGGCGATAAAATATTATTATTGTCCCGAGAATTCCCGGAGCAATCTCTGCGCGCGACTTTACGATCGCGGTTTAAGTGGATTTTAATCCGAAGAATATCCATGATGGCCGCTCGCGGCGAGCGGGGCCCGGCGTCTCTGTACACAAATTGCTGTTCTTCCGATCATACTTTTCAGCTCAATTATAAGTTCACGGAGGAACGAGCTTGTTTCAATTAATGGGCCGGCTATCTGGCTTAAGCGGGGCTGAAAGTTCGGAAACATTTTGTATCAGTCCCGGGCTACGTTACCGCGCGCAAGTTGCCGGCTCGAGATAACGGTTAAACTTACTATACCACCTGACATAACAAGCGTAACGGCTGACTATGCTCCGCGCCGTACGCCGCGCCGACGAAAATCACTCTGTTCCGCCCCGGTTGATGTATCGCCGAATCTCCGGCGCGCCCCGCCCATTTACATTCGCGGCAATTAGCGCGAGCGAAAAACCGCGATTTACCGAACTAATTAGCCCCGGAGAATCGTTACGCGGCGTGTCCCGTTTAGAAGTTTCGCGCGCAATTATTTTCTGGCACGAGAAACGACATCGAAGCTAAATTCGTCTAAGCTAAATTTTGAACGGCGCTGAATGACCTTGAACGACCTCGGACAGTGTTAGTAAATTCTCGGGACGAGCGACAGGTAAACGTAAACATCCGCACGAAAAGAAAACACAGAGGTCACCTTCAAATCTCGGAGGCACGTGCACCAAAATGGCCACTATAAAATGTCTCACTGGAAACGGTGTAAGTTTGATTTCATAATTTCACATAAATATCCGAGTGTGCGATAAAATATGTTGCATAGAGATTTCGAAATAATACCGGGTGGTTTTAATTTTTTTCCAAGATCAATCGAAGCCAAATCGGAGAAGCAGGTCGCGCAACATTCTGTAATTACAAAGTAAATTATTACGGCCGGCGGCGAACGCACAGTGGGAATGGAAATAATTTCATTGTTGTATAATCGACCCCGGGTTCGAGTGAATTTAACACGGGACAGGATGGGAGCATTACCATTCGCGGCGGGTATTTGCGATGCAGATGACCGATCATTGATATTTGTATCAAAGGCATTATTCCGATTCATACGAAAGTGGCCGATTAAATGTCACACGGAACACGGTCCGCCCCCTGTGTCATCATTCACGAAACAGCGATCCCGTTTGTCAGACCGAAATTATTTCAAGCTGCTGCTGCTGCTGCTACATTGACGAGCAAGCTTGCGAACCGCTCGCCGATAGAAAATTCTCATTCACAAAAGCAACAGGCACGATGGACCATTTGCCATTCAGACTCTTATCGGAAATGTTCAGAGAAAACCCAGACGCTTTACGGTGACGTGTCGCAACATTGATTTTATTTTATTTCCACCGTCTGTGTTTAGATTGTTATTATTTATGATCAGTCGCTTACTGAAAATATGGAGACAGATTGGAGCAGGTAAATGGACTGTGAAGTGCCGTTTCTATCGAAATGATTTTTCGGAGAAAATATATTTACATTCTTATAACACTGATTTTATTTGGAGCAGAATTCTTTGTATTTGTATTGTAATTATTTTTGCTCAGACGTTTACTGAAAATATGGAGACAGATTGGAGGCATTTTAAAGTGCCATTTCTATTGAAATGATTTT